>CAKNWW010347417.1:892-12486 GCA_932074435.1 Andricus kollari | reverse complement strand
ACCTTCATTTTGGGACCCTTAAAAAGTTTATCAAAGGCTGACTCGATTCGACAAATCCTTCAAAAGTTAGCGAGTCCACAAAATTCAGGTAACCATACATACAGACAGACATACAGACAGACATACAGACAGACATACAGACAGACAGACACCGACAAAATTTTATGGTTTTCGGAATGTGTGAGTGCCGAAACGTAAAGATCCGTTAAAAACCAGACATCGAAAATTTGGACGAATACATTACACTCTCATGAATGAGAATGTAAAAAGTAGTGTTATTATGATTATAGAGTTTCATAAATTTTTCTACAGGCGTTGGATTAAGGGGCGCCAATATCTCGCTGCATCCCTAAAAACACGGTACGCGCTAGGTTCGTAGGTAGGCGTGGCCTAATATCTCTTTAGTAAGAGTACTCATACCCAAAAAGCATGAGTTTCTTACAACCGTAGCAAGGCGTAGTTCATACTATTCTCGTAAGGCACAACTGCTATAAAAGCATGAAATTTTGAACTTTTTAAGCATGAAGGGATCCTTGCTTAAAATGTTAGAATTTTGTACTAGGATAGCAAAGAATGCAATAAAGATTTTTTCAAACAAGTATTACAGCTTGAACTACAATTTTTCGCAACATACTTTACAAAATTTAATAATCATGTGTACCTATAAGTTTAAAATGTTGATAAATAATACAAATTAATGAGGCATAAACCAAAATTTTTGCCAATGTGTCGAAAATTTTTCGTTCAAGCCCCACGCGTATGCCAACATATTTTCTAAAAATTCATCTTCAGAGTCAGTTTCGTTCTGCCTGTGCATCTAAAACTTTATTTCCATTATATTACGCTAATGCGTATTACATATTGCGCTATTGCGCACACGTCCAGCAGAAGTGCTATAAAGAGTGACCGGTAAATTACCATAAATTTCACTAAGTGACCATAAATTTCAATAAATTGAATCAATTTCCATACATTTTATAAATATCCATAAATCGCATGAATTTTCATAAAATTAATACATGTTCATAAATTTCTCTAATTTTAATTGTCTCAATTTTCCATAAATTTCTAAATTTTCATTATTTTTCAAAATATACAAAAATTTATTAAAAGTTATGGAGTGGATGCATGCATGCGCAATAGATCGGTCAATAATTTCGAAAAGGCGGTAGTCGGGCAAGCATCCTTCTACGAGAAGACGCTAAAAGTGATTGTTATTTTGTAACAACTTTTTTGTAATAAAATATTTGTGGCAACACCGCTATTTTTTCTTTAATATACTGATACCCAAGGTAAGAGCATATATTTTTGGGATGAGGTCGAAGGATATCTTTATGGTTAACAAAAGTGCATGAAAAATTATGGCCCCTTATATGTTTATAATTCCAAACAGGTTTACATGTTTATATCCACATGTAAAATGACAAAAATGGCAAGTTTGATTTTCGATATATAAAAATTGACAAATGTAAAAAACTTAGTATTTTTTATCCACCGAACTATAGTCTGGGAGAGACCGTTCAGGAAAACCCAAAATACCAGCCTTATCACACATACATCTAAGATTTTCAAATTGACTAGGTTGATTTTCGATATTTGAAAATTGAAAAAGCTGAACAATCGTTTTTAATTACTAGAATTATAGGCCAAGTGAGACCGTTCGGGCTCATCCTTGAAAACCATCCTCAATATATACACACCTAAAGTTCTCAAAATTATATTTGAGTTTTGACATTTTCAAATTGAAATACATCAGCAATCATCCTTTTTCCCTCCAAATTATAGGCCCGGTAAGACATTTCGGAACGGTAGGAAACCATTCCAGCATAAAAAAATCTTCCCTCTGCGCGGGCACAGTCTCATCTAGCGCTGTGCGCGCGGCTCGCTACACTCGCAAGTTAGAGCGCGCCTAGGGTGGGCGACTATTGTTTCTCGCGCTTCGCGCTCAATAATGAATTTATCTGGCGCTTTGCGCTAGATAATGTATTAACCTCGCACTACATGCTTAGTATTTGTATTTGCCCACATTTGTGCATACACTTTTCAAAATTAAAGGTGAAAGCATCGACAACTGTAATTTTGTGATTGTGAGTTCTCTTTTGTTAAATCTCCTCGGCTTGAACGAACACATTCTCATCACGTATCTTGTGCTTCGCACTCAATTTTGTCAATTGTACCTACAGGGCCTTATTTGAGCAGACTGTGTGCAAACAATTTTCGCGCATGCGCAGTTTGAAGATGGCTTACCTTAGGCAGCGGTAAAAAAACTGCGCATGCGCACATTGGAGATGAAGTACTCTAGACACTAGCATAGTTAACATTAAACACTGGTGTTGGTATCTTCTGGAAATAAATTGTGACTTAACTTGCACAAATCTCTTAATGATTGAAGTTTTCTTTTTAGGGTTTCGTAGCTCCGGGCTGAAACCGTTATGGTTTCGGTCAGGTGTCCGTCCGTCCGTCGTACAAAAGGGCATAAGCGCCAACATTAGGCACAGCAAAAGGTCATAAGCGCCAAAACTTTTCTTTCACAAAAATTTGATTACAAAATTTACAAATCTTTTTTATTAAGATTCTGCTAAGACTTCAATTGTCGTTTTAATAGCCTAAGAAACCTTTCCATGTAGGCGTTCGGCGCCTACTTTGACTAATTTTTTCGTTTTGTGACAGTAGACGGAGGGAAGAGAGGGGTCTTAACTCCATTCTATGCAATATAAAATTAGTATTTTTCGGTAACTCTTCCTAACACAACATTTTCGGATGGGCGTTGCAAAAAATAGCGTGCGATACACGTGCGCATAGGTTTTTTTTTATTCTGAAAAATTCACACTTGCACACGATCACCTATTTTGCGCACTTGCATCACAAATGTCCATTATCATGATTACTTTATTATTTGTTCCTTAATTTGCATTATATGTTATTTTCAACTAAAAAAAAATTTCCGAGCGTTATTATTGCTAATAATTGAGTTGTTAGACCCGAGAAATCGGGCTTTCGCTCGAGAGCTCGAGATCCCGTGAAACACCTCCCACCACTCACCACTGGAATCTATGCGTCTCATCTATGCCCCGTCCGTGAGCCACGCCGCTATATAGGTGAGAATGTATCGTAAGTGGAGAGGGAAGATTTCGTGAGTCTTCCCTCTCTCCTAAAAGTCGCGTCTATCCGGTCGACTTCAACCGCGCGCCCTGAACAATCTCACTTTTCAGAGTAAGCCCCCTTTCTTCGGCTCACGTCACATATGCATTCGTATAAAAACAGACGTATGTTCATGCTCTTGTTTTTCTAATTAAAAAAAGTGCTTATTCCATAAAAAAGCACAATTTTCTTATTAAAAATTTTACTGCGACTTGTGTGGTTTTTCCATTAATTGAATTTCTTTATTTTCAATGTTCTCTTTATGATTAAAACCAAAAATACGCACCCACTGAAATAGAAATAGTTGGTTGGGCCAGCTAATAAAGTAGTAGGGCCAACTACTTTAGTTTGCAGTATACGCTGCTGCTATTTAATTGGTTGAACTAATACTTGTATTCGCAAGATTGGTAGTAGTTGTCCTTACTACTTTACTTGTTGTCGCGACAACCTTCGATGGTACATACTATTATCAGGTAGTAAGTCTTACCACTTTAATTAGTAAATCTAACTATTAAATTAGTTAGTCTTACAAATAAGCTAGTTGATCTCACTACTTAAAGTATTAATCCTCACTATTACAATTAGTAAGTTTTACCATTTAAAATAGCAGTCCTAACTATTGAAATTAGTGAGTTTTTCTATTTAAATTAGTAGTCCTCACTAATAAAATTAGAAAATATTGCTATTAAAATTAATGGCTCGTAGGTTATTGCGAAGTTAGTACTTCTCAATATTGAAATTATATTAGATTTCACTATAATTTCTAATTAGTGAACACAAGAGCATCCTCACGACTTCCTATAGAGACCAGGTCCTGATAAGACATCATGTCAAAATACACCCACATGTTCATTGGGATGATAATGAAAAACTACTATAATTTCAATATTTAAAAGTACAGACTTGCAGTAGTAGTAAGTCTATTCAAAAATTCAGATCGTTGTGACAGTCTTCACGGACTTCGCTACTACACAATACACAAAAAGGTTAAGATGAAAATGGCGACAATCGAGAACATGACGCGATATTTCGGTGCGAATGATGGCAGCACTGCTCAGGTTTCAGTTCTGCCAATCTCGCCAAGGAGGAAAACTTGTAACGTTTACTACTTTTATTTCTTGGAAAATAAATTGGTGGTAAATGTGACTACTTTATTTGTTGTGACTAGAATTACTATCGTTACTAATATAACCTACGTAGGATTACTAACGGTGACTTGCTGCCGCACTAAACTGGTTAGTTACTTTTACCAACGAAGTGGTTGTCGCAGCTAATACCATCTCTACTAATAAAGGACGGTTTTTCCACTGAAATTATCTGACAATAAACTATCAGTGATTCCAATATTGGATATGGGCCACTGAATGACCATTTGGGTAATCGCTAATTACAATTTTTGTATACAATCAATGACGATCTGCAGTTGGTCGTAGAAAAAAGTTATTTTTGCTTCAATCATTTTTGTGATAATTTTATTTCTATGCATTTCTATGAATTTCTATGCTATTCATTTCTATTTCTATGAATCAGTCCGTGACATTGAATTAAAGAAACAATCGATATTTAAAATAATAATGAGATTATTATAAAAAACTTTAAAAAAATTGCTATTAAGAACTCGAATCACTCTTGGATTCTAATTGTTTTATTATATCATCGAGTTCTTGATTAAGTTTAACTTCAACTTTTTCCCATTTAGCCTAATAAAATGTAATGAAAAGATCTGAGGACTCAAAGAGTTTGTGAATTAGGTCGTGCATAATATGCAATCGAAAAATTTTTCGTGTGTTCAACTGTCGAATGTATATGAGATCCTTGTTCCTGGCCTGAGAAGCTTCTTCGGAATACATGCCAATTCGAAGCATTACATTCTCCATCCCCCCCCCCCCCATATAGCAGTACTTTGTGAACTGAAGAAGACATGTAGTACCATAGATATAAGCTCACTTACAGTTTTACTTCAGTTATTTCTGCCACTTGATTAATATCCGAGAAAAACCTGCAAGCCATATTACCACAATTAGAGTTGCCAGATCTTTGACTTGGTTAATCAATAATTAACCCCATTTTCTTTTGCAATTCGTTGCAAATTCTTTTCGTAGCTTCTTCCATCGTTTCCTTATCTTCTTTCTTGGATATACTCCATTTGCAGATTTCTAATCTATAAGCATTATGGAGTATACACTCCATGAACCTTATCCACGCATGCAAAGTAGAAAGACCGAATTCAAAGTTGGATACGATTTCTCTCTTCTGCTTGACATGCTTTATAGCATTCATTTGTGATGGTGTTACTTTACAAATGTAACAAGTAGAAGATGATGGAGTATCATTGAGAGTAGTGCAAACTTTTCAATCCAACATAGTTAGCATCATTTCTGTTGGAACCACGTACACACCATTAGTCGTAGTAATTGTTGTGGGTCTAAGCTTCTGCACTTGACTCTTAGTATTGTTGATTTTCGATTTCGACAATTCCTTTGCATGCTTAATCATGATAGGCATGCAACGTTTTGGCGAGGAACTGTAAGGATTCATCCAGATTGTTTCTTCCGTGTACCTTGTCTTCAACCATATTGGCACCGCTGATGCTCTGAAAAAAAATCATCTGTCAAATCATTGTTATTAAACTTCAGATTGGTTTTTGGCATCAGTTAACAGTCCATCAATGCCATATTTAATTTCAAAGTCTAAATGAATAGTCTTTAATCTATGCTCTGAAATTGGAAGAAATACATTCGGATGTTCGAAAAGACGTTGAGTATTGTGATCAATAAGAGACTGAATCCCAAACATTGCTCCTTCTTCCGATATTCGAATATTTGAAGGATAAAAATCTTTTTTAATCTATAATACATTCACGTAGGAAGGCTAAATGTTAGGCTTTCTTTCTTTGGCCTGTAAGTGAATAATATTATATTGATACTTGGATAGTCTGATCTGTTGCATTAAAGCTAAAGCTTCTTTTTCCTCTTCTGACATATAACTCGAAGTCAGATTTACCTGAAAAGTTTATATTCTCAGTATAATCAGAACTCAAAAGAACGACTATAGCATTTGCAATTTTTTTTCTTCCACACTTTTGTAAGCTTGGCAAAAATGCATCCTGTTTCTCAGCAGCCCTGAACCTCTCTTCAATGGATATTAATTTTTGTCTCTTCGTCGCAGCAGAAGTATCTTCGAACTTCGTATCAGAACTTTTCCTTCCTCCTTTTGATTTTGTATCAGAACATGTAACAACGAAGTCAGTGTTTAGCCACTTTTCTAACCTTTTTTTAAACTGTCTTTTCATGCTCACACATTCTTTCCATTTTTTCTGAAATTTGGGTAAAACATACGAGTTCAAATGATTAGCTACTATTCCTAGATGCTCAGGGTCAATACTGTACTCAGTTTGGATGAAACTTAACAAACCTTGTCAGCCCTCTCATTGGGAATAAGAAAATCACAAAAGACCTTCTTACGCACTTTAAGAGTATCCATTTTTTTATTAGAAATAATAATAAAAAACATCCAGCTAGCGGTGAAATTGTGATCTTGTGAACTTTTTCTTCAGTTCGATTTCATGCTTACGTAGAAAACAAATCAGAGATGAGTGACTTCTGAACAGTAAAGAACAGCTTTATTGCACCTTATTTTAACTTTTTCTTCATTTGCTTTTCATGAAGTTACGCATAAAACCAAATGAAAGATAAGTCAGTTCTAAAATCGCAAGTACAGCGTTATTGCACCCAAATGTTTAATTTTCACTTATCTTTAACGAAAACGGTTCAAATGAATACAATCAAGATTACCACAACAATGATTGTTATAGACAGTTTTCTATAAAAAATTGTTATTAACAATTACGCGAATTGTTAAGTAAATAGGCTAAGCTGGTTCTGGAGATAATCACCTTTTAAAACAGTTATCGTCAAGTTACCGACAGTCAATAACTCGGTAAGGTAGAGCACTAAAACGAATAATTGGCCTAGTTGACAAGTTGCATCACTGTTTTGCTGACCGATTTGGCTACAAGCTTTGTATGTAGATGGCGCTCGTGGGATCAGGCATTTCCCTGAATTATATACGTTTCTAGAAATCTCTATGATTCTTATTCGTTAAGCTTTCTAGAACTTTCTAACTCGGTAAACAGTTTTTCGAACCTTCCAGGAACATAGTTGACTTACGTGAGCTAGGGGATTCTTACAGTTTCCAGAAACTTCGACCTAGTATTATCTATAGGTAAAGTGGTTATTCATCTAGTGTTAATGGAAACAAGATCGCGCGAAATTTGAAAATGAAACCCCACAATGTGTGCCCAGTGCTGAAATTTGATTGCAACCCAACGATGCTTGAATAAAGTCCAACATTGCAAATGTAGCCCAACGACGTCTGTGATTTTCCACCGCTGAAAGTAAGCGATATTTGGATTTAGAGTTCAACCCAGCGATATTTGTAATATTTAACGCTGGAAATAAAGATACGGAATGAAATTCAAAATCAGCTTAACTAATTCTTAACTAATTCCTAACTAATTCTTAACTAACTGAATGGGTTTAAATGAATATTCACTCGATGTAAAATTAAATGTCTCGTTTATTCCAGAAAAAAGACTAAGCCTAATTTTACAATAGCTCATCCCGAGGAGAAAAGACCAGGTCTTGAGACCAGCACCATTTCGAACTGCACAATTTGCATTCCAGCATTGAAGATGGCGCTTGTATCTTATTCAAACTGTGCTGTACAGTTATTTTAGCGAAGAACCACCCCAGATATTCCAAATTGTATACGTTTTGCACGTACTGGGCCAACCATTTTTTATTTTCTAGTCCTCTGAAGAAGACTGCACGAGCGTCACGTAATTTTTCTCAGATTACAAGTCTTAGTTCTTCATATTAAATGTCATCAGATGTCCATTCTAGACCATAGTAATTGCGCGCCAACCATAAATTTTCACTTTTGTATTTCGCAGGCAGCGAGTCACAGTGGTAGGGTGATTCAAAGAGGTAGAATACAGGTTGAGCGTCTTCCTGAAGGGGAATTATAGCGAATTCCTTGAAGAAGAACTTGTTAATGGTCTTCTTGAAGCCTTGCACGTCCACGATGAACTCCATATCGATGAAAAGGGAACTCTGTTGCTGAAATCATCTCTCTTTTATACCTTTCATCCCCGCCACCATTAGTATTAACCACCTCTGCTATTACCCCACCACTATCATCTTAAGTCAACTTGTTCACGCTACCACTAAGGGGCTGATACTGAATAATACGGTCATGCATAATTTGACCGTAGGCTGCAGTTTCAGCAGGGAAATTGTGTGCAGATTCAAATTCCAAACGAACGTACACGGAAGGCCTGTTTGAGAAACTCATTTTGTTTTGAGCAATCAATGACACTGAGAGGGTCGTATTCTTTGAAATAACTTTTATTCGACATTGGTTCAGGCTCTTTACCGTAGTAGGCTGCCTGAAAGTTTGCATACATCACATACTGATTATGGCAAACTGATTATGGCCAAAGATCAGATTAAAAGTACTATACGGATAGTACTGTGAATTGAGGAATAACTTGACATTAGTTATATTGCAATGGTAACGTTTAGCAACTGCATCTTTTGCTGATCGGAAGCCATTGTCCCAAAAGGATTAAAATTTGATAATGTCTACGTCTACTCGAAATCACTCAAACAACCTAAGTACAAATTCTTGGAACGGGTGGTAAATAATTTAGACGGCGTTGGGTATTTTCCCTTTATTGAGCATGAAGAAGTAATACTGCCAAGTAAAGTTAAACAAATTCTATAATTGTATTTGATGATGTTTCCTGTGAGAAATAGGAGAACATTAGAGCCTTTTTCTGTATGGGTAGACATGCTGATGCTGACAGTTTTTACTTATTCCAAAGTTACGCTCGAATTCCTAAACAACTGGTTCGAGATAATGTCAATCTGTTAATACTTTTCAAGCAGGATGAAAGGAATTTAAGACAGCTGTATGACGATGATGTGAATACTGACATGAGTTATTCCCAATTTAGAGACTCATGTTCAACAGGTTGGAATACTGACAAGTATGGATTTGTTGTCATTGACAAGGATAGTAAGCTCCACAAGGAAAGATACAGAAATGGATTCGACTGTTTTATCCCTCTATAAATACATGTTATGTAGGGCAAACGATTTCATTATAGATTGAGACATTAACACGTCAACATGTCAAAGCTTCATAAAGAGACGAGATGCTCCGTCAAATCGCTAAAGCTAGTGAAGCGATTCGACGTAAACATCGATGATGATTCCTTCATGACTGCTGATTCTGACGAAGAGCAAGATAAAACTATGCTTCACGAAGATTTTGCGACAGAGTCTGTTAATAATTATGAGTATTTAACAAACAAATTTCTCAGGATGCTGCAACAAAATAGGAAGCAGTATTTGGATATAAGTTATAGTGTGCATCAGTTCAGTGATAGTAGCCTTATGATTGATGATGAAACCCATTAGTTTTAAAGGACAATATATGAAAGTTGATTGTAAACAGTATCGAAAAACTGTCGGATTGTTTGAACTGCTACTTAAACAAAATCCAGAAGAATCCCAGATAATTGCTGACGATCGAAACAATTATAAGAAATAACAAGCACAAGAACTTCATTGCAAAACTGTTCAATTTATCGCGCAGACGATCGTTGAAAGGCGGAGGTTCCTTATCACAGTATACGGCAGCAAGAAAAAACGCAAAGACTAAATATGTCTACGGGAATGACCCTAACTATCTAGTTGATCATCTTCGTCTGCTCCTGGCCTCTCAAGCAGCAGGCAACCCGAGTCACAACAATAAAATTATATCAATCCTTGAGGAACTACGGGAAGCTGGAATAATATATTAGGCGCAACCTTATAAGAATATCGTCAGTATGTCGATGAGTATCGATGTATTTGGACGTCATTTGGATCGAACCTCTGCAGCAAGCCGTGAGCCACCTGGTGTTGGATTCAGCATCACTTCCGACGGCCATTAAAAAGTAGACGGAAAAAGACTTTGTAACGTTAGCGAGGCCAAAGAACAATACGATTCAGTCAACTTGTGACTTGCACAGCGTATTGTACAAAACGAGATCCGTACTGTGTGTCAAGTGACATCGTCTATGCGAACAGAGATTGCCAATAATAATTAAATGATACGTTTACTCGAAGAATCAATCAACGAGAAAATGAAAAACCTGCAGATTGACACCTAACAAGATTTCTCTGTCAGTAACACTGAACTCATTGCTCAGTTGGACGCTCAATTTAACGCACTCGAGAATGGACAATGAGAAATTGGCAGTATTCAGAGAACTGCATAAACCTGCTAGAAAGCATTATCCACATCGTCGCGTGCAACTACGTGGTATTGACGAGACGTAGATAGCGGATTTGGTTGAAATGCTACCATATGCCTACGAAAATAATGGCTACAAATATTTACTTACCGGCATAGATAATCTCTCCAAGCACACACTGATGAAGGCAAATAATTTTATAATTCACATTTTAAAAATCTTATGCCACGATACGGCATCAAGCTCTACTCAACGCATAGTAATCTGAGGACGTCAATCTGTAAAAAATTTAATCGCACGCTCAGGAATAAGATGTGGCAACAATTTTGCTTAAAAGATTTAAAAGCTTAAAAGTGGATACATATTTTATGTACTCTCATCTCCAAGTACAACAATACCAAACATCGATCAATCGGTATGAAGCCTAAAGATGTCATTGCCGAATGCGAAGAGGAGCTGACGCAACGCTTTAACAAACTACAAAATATACCCAAGAGGAGTATAAGGTTCAACATTTGTGACAGAGTTCGAATTAGCAAGCATAAGCACGTTACTGAAAAAGGATATGCGTCTAATTGGACGACAGAGATATTCACTGTTGATCGGGTTATGTTTGACAAATCCAGTGACTTACACGCCCCAGTGGCAGCAAAATATTTGTAAAGTGGTTCGGTTTTAATAGCTCAAACAAGAGCTGAATAGATAAATCTGATATGTAGTCAACTTTTTGCAATGTTGAATCAACTCTGTGCAATTTTGAAACAACCCTGTGCAATGTTGAGTCCACTCTATGATTGATACATAAAGAAACAAGCAGATAACATACTCCTGCTTGGACTACTTTTGCTTTTTTGATAAAGTCTTCACCATTCTTGGACGCTACTAGGTAATCTGACTTTTTGTGTCAGTATACAATAATTTACAGTCATTGCCATACTTTTTCCGCATGTAGTCATAGTGGAAGTCATATATGAGGATTTTGGACACGTCCGGCACTGTAAGCCCAACATAGATTGGTTTATTGAAGAGGAACTGTATTTTCATCAATTCTATTGCAACCAGATCTTCATTAAAGAATGCGCGGCTGTGGAATGTGGGCTTTGCTATGAGGACCTCTGCTCCATATCTGTATATATATATATATATA
>CAKNWW010347410.1:0-14347 GCA_932074435.1 Andricus kollari | reverse complement strand
TAAAAATCACATAAATTTTAGTTGTGTTAAGGAGTCAAATGGAAAAGCTATCATTTTTAGTATTAAGGTATGTAAAAATTCTGAACTTTTCTGTCTTCAGAAGTCAGGTTGACCAATCGCACCAATCTCACGGAATATCAGTGATACAAAAATTGTAAAAAATGTAAGCTTTTGTGATTTTTGTAAAATAATCATCGTTTGAACGATTATTAACTCGATCAATTACTTTTAATTGTAAGTATACTAATAATAAATTTCAATGATCGAGAATTTAATATTCTGTCATGCCCAGGAGCAATACCAGATAAGATTATCTATTGACGGATAGAGGTGTCAAAATCGTATCCTTGACCGGGTCTAATAAAAATGTTTAATACATCTGATTGACTAATCTCCTGATATTTTTTTCTATAAGAATATTCAATTTATTTTTGGAAACTAGTGAAATTAAATACTCTTGATTTTTTTTATCTACTATCGGGTCGTTTTTCCTACAATATTTGTAATTCGAAAAACTGAAGAAACAATTTTATAAAAATGAAATTTCAAAAGTCTGAAAAAATTTACAGTTACTTAAAGGCCATTTATTAGGTTCTGAAGGCAATTTTTCCCACATTTAATTGGAAGCACTAAAATTGTTATTAAAATTTATTATAATATCATGTAATCGTTTTACTTAATGTAAGTATAACATATAAATATTCCCTATTTGGTCCCTATTAAAATTTTCCTGAAGAAGATGCCTGAGAGGCTTCGAAACATGTTGGACCTGGTAGTATAAAAGAGACAGATGAATAATAGAGACATGAGAGCGAGATGGTTTAGTTATCTCTTTCTTTTTTTCTTCCTCTTTTTTCGATAGTCATATATCTGTCTGCAATGAACCGTTTTACAATGCTCCTTAAAAACATATTTCTCTTATTTCATTCCTTTTGTGCAATTTCGTTGCAGAATTTGACAATTTCAAGTTTATTTTTTTCAAAAAAAGGAACTTTAAAAAATTACATTCTTATGTTGGAAATGTGGAATTATTTAAATTATCACTCTCATGGAACCTTATCAATCAGACGAACTGTCTTACATGCAGGAAACAAAACCAAAATATTTACAATGATAAGAACGAGGAAGGCTTGCCCATCAATGCCACTGTGCTACGGTCTTAAAATGTTTTTGAGGAAGTCATACCAGTGGAAGACTTAACCGTCGATGTCACTGTGTCAAGGTCTTTTTTGTAAATGAAGACCATAATACTCAAAAGTAAAGACTTTCTCATATAATTATCTAGTGCATGTTTCATTATCTACTGAGCTTAAATTAAATTTCACTTGCAATTAACCCTAATATATCTAACATTTAAATGGGAGCATTATATCTTTATGTATTTTGGTGCGTTAAATTTGAATCTGAAATTAGTTTCCCCCCAGCAGGTCAGGGTTTCCTCCTAGAGGCGGAAAATTTCCTAGAAAAAACCGAAAACTACTCCTATCAGGGGGTGGAATGTACACCGGTACTATAAAAGTAGGTAGAATAGTTTTTAATAGTTTTTCATCAAACAGTGACGCATCGACTCTTTAAAATCGAAAAACTACTTCTGTGAGGGGGTGGAAAATACGTCATTAACAGGAATGTGTATACAATATTTTTGAATGATTTTTTCCTCCATAGAGAGAATCAATTAGTGTCAATGTATAATAACTACGTTAATTCTACTTACTTAGCACCATTTCAACCCATACAAACCGAAAAACTACCCCTATCAGCGGGTAGAAAGTACTTCATGACCAAGAACGAGGGTAAAATATTTTTAAATTATTTTCTTTCTATACATATGGTCACGCTAGTGCCAATGTATAATAACTTCGTTAATTACACAGGACCACAAAATCTAAGCCCTTGCAACACGGACCAGACTAGGAGGTTCTTATATTTTCGGGGTCACAGAATTCGAATCCGTTATCCGTTTGATCCCATAAGGTCAGGGTCGAAGTCAGTTCAAGATCAAGCTTACAAAATTCATCGATGACCAATTAAGTCAGGGCAGCTATAGGTTTTGGTGGTTGCTGAATTCAATTCAATTCAATTTCAATTCAATTTATTAAGAAACCCAAATAGGTTTGATACATATCAATTGTACAGTAGTTTGTTCAGTGAGTAAAACTTTTGTTCAGGAAATTCCTGGGCAGTTAACGTTTGGAATTTCATCGTACAATTTCATAAAGAATATATTACACTTTGTGATTTGCCAATGGCTTTTCACATAGGAGTTCGGTGCTAGAGTATAAAATCAAATCTAAAACAAAAAATTTACATTAAAATTAACTATTTAATTGGGCACTGGACGAGCTATTCAAAGATGATAAAAGATCTTATTCTAAGCGCTTGTACAATATATTTAAATGGGTCATTTAAATGAGTAATGCTTCCAATTTCTAACAAACGCTCTAACGATTCTTGAGTATTTTCAGAGAAAATCAAATATTTTTGAACATAAAAAGTTCTGAGGCCATTATAAATTGGACATTTAAGTATTATATGAGCTAGATCCTCATATTCCATTTTGTTACACAGACTGCAGATTTGGGTAGCATTGATGATATATGAGAGACCATTAAAATATAGCCTAATTTTAGATTCACGAGAGATTCTTAATTGACTAACCATTCGTACTTCAGTTAAACTAGTTTTAAATTGAAGGTACTCTTCTGTGGAACCCAGGTGGCTTAGCTTTCTGAACATCTTATTATAATTCGAGTTAACAACTCTATTTATAGCTTTGCAAAAGATATTATTTGACCATTTACTGAGAATGTTAGTTTTTTCTGCAGAAACCACCCCTGGGCTGGACTACTGTCTGGACCACGCCTCTCTCTCGCCTACTGATTCAAGCAAGGATCTCAACTGAGAAGCTCAGTTGAACTCCAAGCTTGAATTACGCTCCTGGTCCAACTCACATAGCCTTCTAAAACATATTTTTGGCAATCTATGTTCTTCCATATTAGCGAGGGAGATCCACCAATTATACGCCCTTGTAAATGCTTTAAAGCTACTTTGATCAATCCCTGTTTCCAGAAGACGAAAAGGGAACTCCAAGATAAGTATAGGCATCCACGAATTCAAGCGTGTCGGTATTATTCCATTTAGAAGGCCTTAATTTTGTTAATTTGCCAGATTTACGGAAATGAACTATTTTCGTCTTTTTTGGATTAAGCTGCAGACCATTGATGGCACAGTATTCTTCCAGAATTTTTAGTTTGTCCCTAACATCATGCCATGATGTAGCAAAACTTACAATGTCATCCGCAAACAGGAGCATAATCAGGGATCGAGCAACGGACAGTCTCACTAATAAAGAATTCAATTATATCGGCTATATACATAATGAAAGAAAGTGGACTGAGACTGTCACCCTGCAGGACCCCCTGCGTCACTTCGACTCTCTCTGAGTAAGAGCTACCACATTTGACCTTCAGGTTGGCGTTTCCATACAGAGAACGCAGAATTCTTGTAAACCTTCCACAAACGCCCAGGGCATGAAGCTTGTTCCAAAGTTTCTCGTGATTGACGGAATCGAATGCTCGTTTGAAATCCACGAAAATAACAAATAGGGGATCTTTTTTACCAGAACTAAAATGCATACCCTGCACCGAGTTAAAAGTAAACAAGTGGTCTCCACAGCCCCTACCTTCTCTAAATCTACTTACATGTGTTAGCCCATGCCAACAATCTGGATGACGGCAACGTTGTAAATAACTTTGTTATTGAATTAATAAGAGCAATACCTCTATAATTAAGGGGATCCCTCTTATCACCCGCTTTATGTAACATAAACATGTCGACCTCAGACCATCGAACAGGAACCTTCTCATTATTTAAAACTGTATTGAAAAGGTTAAGCAAATAATGCTCCCATTCCGGAGTCAAACTTTTAAAAAAGTCATTGTTTAAACCATCAGGACCTGCAGCTTTGTTCGGTTTTGAATGTGACAGGACTAGTTGCAATTCCGTCAATGAAAAATAGGTATCAAGCACAGGATCGAGCACTGAAATATAATTACAGTCTGATTCAAATCGGGGTGGGAAGAGGTGTCGGTAAAAATCAAACCCCTCGCCAATACTTATTACATTTATATACTCCCGCTTTGTGTCAAAAGGTCTCACTGTTTGTCAAAACTGTCTGTTATTTTTAACATTTGATAGTTTTAAAAGATTTTGTTTGCAATTCTCTTCCTTTGTTTCTTTAATTTTCAATCTATATGAATTTCGAGCTCTTAGATAGTAGTTTAATGCATTTTCAGAAATACTGCGCGAATATTGTTTATATGCCTTGCAGGCGAGCCTCTTAAGGTTAGCGCACTGTGAGTTGAACCAAGAATTTCCATGATCATCAGATTTAAGAGTATGAACAGAGTTCTTATGGATCAGCATACCCGCCTCCTGCGCGGCCACCTTTATTGCTACTATTAAATTATGGTATAATTATTCTGTAGTATTATTATTTATGTAAATATGTGGGCACTGTGACAGTACATTAAAGAAGGTCTCCCTACCTTCTTCTTTCCATTTTATAAATGTTGATACTGGAATAGAATCAATTGTTTCCTTAGAAGAATATTCGTCAAAACAAGGTTCGATTAGTTTGTTTAACTCAATTGTTATAAGAAGGTGGTTAGATTGGTTTGATAGGTTAAGAATCTTAAAATCTTCCACCAAATTCAGGAAACTGATGCTGATCCAACAGAGGTCGATAGTGCTGCGGCCAGTACCCGCCAAATACGTAACATGACCCGGATTGTCAGAGAGGGAACGACCATTGCCAAGAATGAAATTAAGCGACTCGAGTAATTCTACTCATTTTTTCCTCCGCCTATTTAATTTAAGATCGAGAGAGTCGCTCTCTAGCACAAAATTTGTACCAAGTAAAATTTCCTCGTCCACGCAATTTAGAGAGGCAACGCGAGCATTAAAATCGCCCAATAGTACAACATTAAAATTCGACGAAGAATAGCTGTCAAGTGAATATAAAACATCCTGTAATGAGTCAACAAAAAACTCAGTGTCCGCAGCTGGTGAAAAATAAAAATTCCCTATGTAAAGTGTATGGTTACCCTCAAAAACTAGCTTAATAAATAGCCATAAGTTGTTGACTTCCGATTGGCTGTGTGAGTATGCTAAACTATTTTTAACTAGAGTAACTAGACCCCCACTACCTCGGCCCTTGCTTTTCTCTTTTATAGCAGGGCTATAATAAACACAGTACTCACTCAGAAATCGAGGTACTGTCACGCATTTATTTACCAACCAAGTTTCACCCAGGCAGATCACGGAATAATTGGTGAAACATTTCATTTGATTTTCATCCAAACTGATCAGGCTGCTAAAGCCATTTATATTCCAGTAGCATGCTCTGAATGGCTCACCAACAGATCTCACAACACTTTGATTATTGATAAGTCACTCAGAGGGATGATTAGGACCTTGACTAGAAGATGTAGTAGCAGCGCGCTTAGTCAAGAAATTTTCCAAGTTCCCATTCTCTGAAGGGACTTCCTTCCTTTTTCTGAACAAATCCTGCTTCCTGCATGTATTCGGAGTCACCGGCGTCCCAGTTCGCTTCGTTTTCGATGAATCAGACCTCTGATTGTATGGCACAGCAGCTGTGTTTTGGTTTGTAAGCATCGACAACTCAATATTCACCGGCTGTGAATCGGCATTAGTAACAGGTGGATCGGCTGTGTTATTACTTACCATTTGAAGAGACCCATCGTAGCTCATATTCGTCGCCGAAGGCTTGCTGCGCTTGACTATTTCTTCCTGACTTATATTGTTCAAGTCCTCTAGAGTGTAGATGATGTTATTAATACGTAAATCTGAACCGGTAATGCGGGAATTGAGACCAAGTTTCCTGTATTTAGAAGCCGCTTGTCCTAATGCCTTGCGCTTTTGGACAGATTCTGGGTCCAAATCGTGCTCCACAAAAACATTCGTACCTCTTAATTTGGTGCGATTCATACAGATTAGGGCCTTCACCACTCCTGAAGAAAGAGAGAGTAAAACTGGCCTTTTTTTATCCACTTTGTACTGCCCGAGGCGCCTGGCGCCATCGAATGATTCAATTCCAAACGAGAGGTCCAATTTTGACTAGATCAAATTGTTCATCTTCTCTATCAGAAATAAGGAGGTTTCTGTTGGATCATCTTGCATGCCAAAAAACAATAAATTGTTATTTTCTGTTGCGGTTGTCTAGCAGGTGAGACTGCTTAGACAATTGTAGCTTGAGGTCGGCGTTCTCCACCTCCATTGCACTAATCCTTGCTTCGCAGTTCTGAATCTTAGTAGCCATTTTTGAAGCTGAGTAAGATACAGAACAATAAGTGGAGCACACACTTAACAATAATTAATTCAGGAGAATTTTGTGACCGACCGAAGAGCGAATACAAACACGACCGTCTCGCTCAACAGCTCGAGCAGAACCCGGTCGCTGAATTCAAATCCGTTGCCAATTTGATACCATCAGGTCAGGGTCAAGTTCAATTCAAGGTCAAACCTACAAAATTCATCGCTAACCAATTAAGTCAGGGTACCAATAGATTTTTGGGGTCGCTGAATTCAAATCCGTTGTCCGTTAGGTCCCATCAAATCAGGGTCAAGGTCAGTTCAAGGTTAAACCTACAAAATTATTCGCTAAACAAATTAGTCAGGGACCCTATAGGTTTTTGGGGTCGCTAAAGTCAAATCCATTGTCCGTTTAGTTTGACTTTGAATTTACCTTGACCCTAACCTGATGAGACCAAACAGACGACGAATCTGAATTCAGCGACCCCGAAAACCTATAGGTACCCTGACTTAATTGGTTAGGTACGAATTTTGTAAGTTTGAACTTGAACTGACCTTGACCCTGACCTGATGGGACCAAACCATATGTTGAAATAGAAGTTTTCTTGAGTTTGATTTCATCAGATATTTCAAGCCGATTAACCGTCGAATAAATTCTCACGGTAGTTTGAAAGATTGCATCCTAAGTTTGTCGCAAAGCGCTTGAGTTGAATCGCCAGAGAAAAGAGACGATCACTAGCGTTCCAATTTGGTACTGATCAGCCAGTTTATATCAAGCACTCTAAATCACCTTTTACAGTATTCTCCTTTTGTGCCAACGACTCCATCCTACCTTCGGCGCTAAGCGTTTAATAAAAGTTGAAGAAATCACCCATCACCCAGACAACAAAATCAACTCTGGGATCCGCTGGGGGTTTACTTTGTAATCAACGTCCATACTTACCTTTTTCGCTTAGCGTTAAATTTAAAGTCGGAACGTTGGAACGAGATAAGAATTCCTTATACAAAGTTTTAGGCTGCTTGAGTTCAACTGCCGAATCAAAGCCAAACAGCAACGCTGAGAGTTTATTATATTGTCTGAGTGCTTCTCTTGAACGCTTAGCGTTGACGGTGGGATGGAAGGTAGGACAAACTTGGGATGCAATCTTTCAATCGCAAGTAGCGTTTGTCATGTGTTTGTGAATTAGCTCTTTGTATCAACGATTGAGACAACCAGACCCCTCTTGATCATAAAAGTCGAATTGCGCGTTGGAAGCTCGATAACATGCAATTATATAAACGCTTTATGCGTTGCCTAAACGCTTAGCGTATCGACCAAAATCTTATCACTTATCACTTGCAACCCGATTACATCGCATTGTTCGTCCATGCAATTCTTTTTCTACATAAAATTGAACGAGAGCAATGAAAAGGGGGAAAAAAGTCGGTGATATATTCCACTCCACAGGTAAAAAAATGTACCAAAATCTGACTTTTAAATCGTCTTAGCGCAAAAACTGTTCATAATTTGAGTTTTTCGCATAAGGTGCGTTTCTCGAAGTCTTGGACGACTATGTCAGACCTTGAGTGCACAAGAGAAATAATTGTCTATATTGTCTATATGTATTTTTTTTACCGATTTTTTTTATATTTCTTTTTTTTATTATTTTTTTAATATATTTTTTTTTACCGAACGCGTCCTCGGGTTGCGGATAGAGGGTCCCTGTACCAAGGGCTTCTGCTGAATATGGTTACACTAATTAATAAGCAGTCGCGGACAATTTTCCATGGGTGGTCCCGAAGGAAATAGCCCCCAAGCGAAGGTGTGAAAACCCTGCCGAAAGCTGAATGGCACCTGGATGAGGTGTCCCTAATGGTGACTCTGGGATACCGGTCGACCTCTCAGAGTATGCAGTCGTATCCCTACATGTATGGCTCTACAAGGATGGACAAACTCTTTTCCCTAGCTGCTCGTGGGAACAACAATGATAATCCCAATCATAGTTGTAGTAATTGCGGTTAAAAACAATCGAACGCGCAGAGCTCCCGGCAATGGGTCGGATAACAATGCCGACTATCCTAGAGTTGGGGAGCCAATCAAGACGGAGTCAATGTGATGGACCGGCAGAATCTCATTACTTTTAAGTGGACGGATCGACTCAGGCACGACTTGCTGAAGTGCTATGATACCAGTATGACCCCTGAACGAAAAGGCTACATGGCGCGACTGCATACTCTGTGGTGCGAGAAACACCCAGAGCTCTCGCATTTTTCGCATAAACGTCTGCGAAACCGTGCCAAAAGACTCCGAAAAAGGAGTTATGTAAGCGGAGCACCTACTCAACCGCAGCCAGGACAAGCCGCCAAGAGACAAAGAGAGGCGACACTGAGACCAACCACGAGCACCCATCCAACAGACGAAGAGCGATGCTTCAAGAACAGGAGAAACAGCAACATTCAGGTTTCCCTCAAGCCCAAAGATCTGGCTAAACTGGATGAAGAGATTCGTGCAGATTTTTCCGAAGAATCCGACCTCTGGACCATCAATTGTGGTGTGTATAATGCAGCGAAAGCTTTGGCAGATGCAAACCGTAAAACAAAACCAACGGTTGATCATAATACCAAAATACGAATACATCAACTTGGCACAAAGATAGGCTGGGCAAGGCAGTACGCGTCCCGCATTCAGTGTGTCATTGACCACATAACACCAGGCAGCATATTGTTGACAGAATACGAGTACTATCTAACGCCAGGAGAAGTGTAGAGCGAAGAGAGAGGTGGGTCAGAGAAAGTCAACAGTTTTTGTCTAACCCATCTCGACTCTTCCAGAACCCTCCAGTTACTGTCGCCCGCCCCCCCAAACCAAAGGAGGTCGAGGCTTTTTGTAGAGATGTCTACGAATTCCAGCATCCACTGAAAGAAAACACAAAGAGTATACATAGCTTCAAGGAGCTATGCAGTACCCTCATAGCACCCGAGGAGGAATACCAACCTATCACTACCAAGGAGGTGAAAAAAGTATTAAGAGGCATGATGAACTATTCCGCTCCGAGACCAGATGGTATCAAGACCTTCTGGTGGAACAAGTTTCTTTCAAGCCATCAGCATCTGGCCCGCATTTTCACCTCATATCTAAAGTCGGAAGAGCCTATTCCGGAGTAGTTGGTAGAAGGGAGCACACTGCTCTAACAGAAAACGGCCAATAACTTGTCTGAACACACTGTATAAGATCTTCACAGCTATCATACATGATAGGATTGTTCGTGTGATCACTAATAGTGTCACCTTTCACAGAGGTGTGTTTCGGGGCGACACCATGAGCCCTCTCCTCTTTCGCCTCACGTTATTGCCATTATCTCTCGCACTTCGCCATTCTAAAGGATAAAGGTCACTCATGTCAAAGAGTACACTCAAGAGATTGGAATAGAGATAGTGTTAGAAAAATGCGCCAAGGTTTATTTGAAGAACGGAATTTAATGGCATTGCGGAAGACCCTGAGCTCGTCGACAGAAGCGCTATACGGCACCATGGCGCTGGAGAGAACTATACATACCTGGGCGTGCCACAGAGCCGAATTCAGGACGTGACATCTATAAACGATACAAAGTATCTGCGACGAACATGCTTGCCGCCCCGGTAGTACTCTATTCATTTGAAGTGGTTTCATTGACGAAGGACGAATTCAGATCCCTCGATATCGGGTCCCGAAAGGTTATACACATGCACAAGAGCATGCACCTTAAATCTTCTGTTCCGCGACTTTATATCTCACGCCGTCAAGGTGGTCGCGGAGTACTGAATCTTGAATGTCTTCACAACAGGATTATTCTGGGTACAGCACATATAGATGCTTCACTTCTAAAATCCGAAGTGAAGAAAATAGATGTTCGAAAATTTCACCAACAGCTATGTACCCGACAAGAAAATGCACCGAAACTTTCACAAAAATGTAGAAAAACTGTGCTTGTCGAAGGAGCAAACTTTTGCTTTCCTCAAATCATCATGGCTTAATTCGGATACAAACGGTTTTATTTTCGCATGCCAGGACGGTGTCATTTCCATCTTACCATACCGTGAACGCATTTTATGTCAAGAAGTACCCAGCCATAGGTGATGAGCGTGTAGTAGGTGGGAAACCGTATTTTTTTATCCTGGAAAACCTGGAAATGTCCTGGAATTTTTTTTAAGTAATGCTAGACAACCTGATTCAACGT
Organism: Andricus kollari; assembly: GCA_932074435.1. Classification (NCBI taxonomy): domain Eukaryota; kingdom Metazoa; phylum Arthropoda; class Insecta; order Hymenoptera; family Cynipidae; genus Andricus; species Andricus kollari. The sequence goes on along the minus strand of CAKNWW010347410.1, from coordinate 3,818 downwards.
AATTCGTATTTCAAAATACGTCTTATAAATAGCAATGATGAAAAAATAGTGTTGGTAGAAATAGATGGAAAAGTACATCTTTAGTAAAAATGAAGTATTCACATCATATTTTGAAAGACTTGAAGCATGAAAATATTATGGGTCAATAAAATTTTATTAAGCTTCTGATTCCATAAATAGGTTCTATAAACGCTCCAAATATAGCAAAATAATTCAATCTAGCAACACCACGCATGAGGCACAACGGCACCATATGAATTTCAGAAAGGAAGAGGTTATAACTGTGTTTTACCGCGTACTTTAGGCTGATTGTAAAGAAAACATTTTATTAATTATGAACATATCTAGAGTAATTTTTCTTCGCTACATTACAAACTCCAGAATAATAATAAATAAACTTGACAAGTGAGCGGGTAAGCTGGCAAAGGGAAGGGGCCCTGACTTGTGTTGAGGCTCAAAAATCTAAATTCTAAATTTTTCTCTACCAACTGTTATTTTTATTTTTGTCTCGTTTATAGCTTTCAGAATTGTTGAGCGGTTTAGTATACTATCGGAACATCTGCTTATGCAACTTAGTCCTTTTATTAATTCTTGCGAACAATTTGAGAAAAATTCCATATAGACCTCAGTAAATCTAGCATCGGAATGTCATCTATTTTAGAATATTCGCTTTACCTGAGCTACTTGAAACACCCTGTCTTTTTTTTCCGCCACTACAAAATTTTTTTGGGTCCTAGTTCTTCAAGTTAGAAGCGGGATAAGGCGATAATGGACATACAGAGTCTCTTCCATAAGTAGTAGGACTGAATTTCTATAGCCCATACGGAGCAATAGAGAAAGTTTTTTACGAGCAGGATGGATGGTGGGGGGTATAAGGAATCAAATGCATGCTTGAACAGTCGCCTCTGACCATTTGCGCAGTAAATATAGCGCGAGAAGTAAACCCTTTTTCTATGCTCCTTCAAGCTCTCACTACCGAATATACTCTCAATATACTCAATATACTCTCGTCAGTATACTCTCGTCGCGCCATATTATATCTTTAATACTTACCATCAAATCAAGACTATTTTTTACGAAACCCAAGTTCTTCACTCCACACGCCCTTCTGAAACTTATCAGGACCTACAGTTAGAGGTCTTAAATAGAGCTAAACTTTTGTCTCGGATAACCTTAACGATAACTAGTTCCTTGTAAAAAGTACCTTGCCAATAACTGCTACTATGTCTGATTTAAAGAATTTAAAAGCAAAGTTCAAGTTTGTATACAACTTTAGTAAAAACATAAATATGTTAACATGCTAATTATAATATAAAACATGTACTTTTACTTTTTCAAATATGTGCTTTTAACAATTCTGCCCATTTTCCAATATAACCCCCGATAACGTCAGCGTCACCTTAAAGAATACACATATCCAAATCACAGTTCAATCATATTGTATAAGATATTTAATTTATAGCCCGTCACCATGCCCCACTGACCCCGAGTTATATACAACATTTCGTTGAATTTTCTTGGTAAGTATATGAGGACCATTTTGCCTCATACTCTTAGAGTGCGATATTCTGCCTTATAGTCAAGTGCGTTGTATATACTGGTGTTAATTTATAACATAGAATCAGGTTTGTGTGCATTTAATAAGTGAATAATGTGCTTCTCGCGTAGAACTGTATAACCTTGTAATGTAAACAAAATACTAAACATTTAGTGTCTGCTTCGCATCAAGATCTTATTTTTCCGTGAAATCATAGGTGATCTAAAAGTGGGTTTCGAGGAAGCCGTCTTTTAGCCCTGAGAGTGGGAAGAATATTCTTATGTGCTGCTTGAAAGAACTTAAAGAGGGCCTCATCCAATAGAAATTAAACCATCTACAGGCCCTTCTGAAAGCTATCAGGACCCAGAGTAGGAGGTCCAAAATAGTGATAAAATTTGGTTTCGGGGAACATTAACGATAACTAGTTACTTTTTTCATGATGTAACAGCATCGATAACCAGTTCCTTTAAATAAGTAACTTTCCCATCACTGCTACGATGTATCATTTGAATAATTTAAAAGCAAAACGTTCAAATTTGTATACAACTTAGGTAAAAATATAAATATGTTCACACACTAATGATAATATGCTCGTCACTTTTAATCTGCCTCTGGAGTGGACAGACGCAATAACACAATGTTTGCTGAGCAAAGTGTGAAATATTATTTCTTAATAAATTGAAAAATGAAAATTTTTCGCTTACCTATTACAAAATTGCGTCAAAGTGCAGTTTGGCACCTCTCGCTTATTCACTTGTTTACAGTCATATGTCCTTTTTCATGCTTGTGTGATGTTTATAATTCTCATTGAGACAAAAGTGATGTGTTTTAATTACATTCTAGTGTTATTTTCGGTGTGTTTTTTACATTACTGATATATTTTTAGTATGGCAGCGTGCAGAATAAGAACAACCGACCGCGGTATTAAGGATTTTTCATGCCCATTTCCATTCATTTTTTTATGTTCATAACCACTGAGTGCAAACAACATTCAATTAATGTTCATAAATCAGGTGTTTTTACTTGAGTTTTTCTACATCTTTCAGCAATTTTTCAAGGGGTGGCAACCTGCATGCCAACATTTCAAGTGGTCGATTTTAGATAATTTCGAAAATTTTATACATAATTTTTATTTTTTGAGAATTCAAGTGATTTCTGGCTCAGGATTGTGGCTTTTTACTTTCTTTTTCAAACGTATGTATATATCAACAATATGTTGATTTTATGATGAGTTATGATCAAAATAGCTATGGGGTGGCAACCTGCAAGCATATCGCCTACAGGCTAGAAAAATTATTCAACGATTTGAATCAGGAAACTAGAATGCTTTATTTTACATGTTATTACAATTATATTTAACATATATTATATTTTTGCATCTAGAAAATAGCGTTAAATCAGAATAATGAACGTGAAGAAATATTCGTTATTTTAGAAGACATTCGCGTTTAAAGAAATATTTAAATTGTCTATTTGTTCAAACATTTTCAAAAATTAAATACTTATTCATTATACTTTAATGCATTTTATCATAACTGTCAGACTTAGCACTTTTCCCTCAAATACAATCCATACAATTCAGAAAAATATATTGGCTTATTCATTTATTTATTAACAACAGGTAATCAAATATAAGACATATAATTTGTGATCACAGTTCACGGTGAGTAGCAACCAATTATTACTTTGAAAAGTCATTACTAGTAATTTGTTGACGTAATATTATTTTGACACAACATTCGCATATTTTGCACAGAAAAATCTGCGGAGTGCTTTTTTCTAAATTTTGAAATTTTGATACTCATAAAATTATATATTTTTTTCAATCAAAATTTTTTAGTTATTGAGGAGTTGTTAAGCTTGAAAAATAGAGTGAAAAATATTTCACAAAAAATGATGTAAGATTAAAATTGTGAAATCTACAGAAGTTTCTGTAACCCTTTAATAGAAAAGGTTATTAAAAAACAATATTCACTGAAAATTTTCTTGAAGACTTATTTTTTCTCGCTTCTTTTTGTTTAAAAACTGAGTGCAAGATAATTATTAAATTATGTTCCTACACGAAAAATTTATATAATCACCATAGGTATGATATTTAAAAAAAGAATTTAAATTACATATGTACGATCATTGCTTAATTAGAACCTGTGATTAATCGGTCTAATTATATGAATTTTTCAAAAATACTTCAATATGCCACGAAAAAGCAGACGAAATTGACGTCCTTTACGTCACACTAATTGATATATAAAAAACGCATTGTTCGTTGAAACTCAAAAAG
>CAKNWW010347408.1:4082-19561 GCA_932074435.1 Andricus kollari | reverse complement strand
AAATATCTTAGTTAGGTCAAATGTTATTAAGAATTAAAGAAAAAATTTGTATTTTTTTTCAAACAATCTTTAAATTTCAGACTCTCGTAATTTTCACGGTCTACACAGAACATTTAACTAATTTTTTATATGAATAAATAGGGGTTTTCAGTCTTTTCTACTTTTTCACCAACACAAGTTTTTCATCTATGAAATTGTCATTTTTCTTTATTCAATTAAACGTTTATGTTTGGGTTATTATTATTTCCGCATACGATGTATGAAAATATTATAATAATAAGAATAAAATGAATATTAAAAATATATACAAAATGTAAAACAAAATTATATAAGAATAGCATATAAATAAAAGAAATATTATATTATTATTTATAAAATATTCATATTATTAAATAAGAGTAATGAGTAATGTTAAAAAAAAATCGCGTAAGTAATCAGAATTTTTCAGGATGTCACGACACTCACTTATCCTGTAAATATTATATTGATATACAAATCATTATTTTTATTATTATTATACTTTTATAATAATTATTTTTATCTGCTATGAAAATAATAATATCAAAACTATGAATGTTCAATTGAATGATGAAAAATGAGAGTTTTCTATAAAATCACTTTTAGTGGAGTAAAAGAGGTAAAGGTGGAAAAAAGCAATTTTTCCGTATGAAAAAATGGTTAAAAATAAGTAATTTGTTTTGATTTAAAATTATTTAATATTCAATTTAAGGTGGCGGTGAAGAACCAGATCAGCAACATACCAAAATACTGAGACCCGATTTTCAATATCTGTGAAATTGTAACCTCAAAGTTCTTGGACGACTTACTTGGTATTGGCAAACTTTTTTTAAATCAAAACTTTTTTATCCTCATTTTGAAACTCAACATCTCGGGTGTAACTTTTTATTTTTTATTTAAACTGAAGGTAACATTTTTTATCGCTGGCCACAGCCGAGCCTGTTCTAATTTATAGCCAGTATCACATTGAGATTGTCAACTTCCACATCTATTTCCTCCAAACTGGATAAATTTTTTTAGTCAAACTTTTTTGGCCTCATTCAGCTACGCCTGTAAGTATGAATATTTGAATAGTAATTTCAACTCGATAGTTTAATTTGGTTGTGCATACAAAATCTGCTTTGAAAATTTTTTCTTATCACTTCCGTCAGTATACATATACACTTCGGATAAATCTTACTGATCAATTATAATTTCGGCACCCGATGAAGTTTCCCTCTCGATGTATCTTCAATTTTTGAAGACAGAAGGTTGGCAATATAAGTGCCATGTGCTTTTATCATAAAAGTGCATCGCTCAAGTTTGAAAGAAATCTTAGCAAAGATCTCATTACTGAGTCTATATTTGGAGGTCAAATGCATTTGTATTTTAATATGACGGGACTATACTTCGAAATTTAGTGCTGGTATAGATAAAAAATTACTTTTAATTTCGATCAAAACAATTCTTTTTAATGTTAGCTTATTATGCTTTTGTTGACAGCCAAGTTAGCTCAACTATAAACTATAAAAATAGCGAAAAAATATAAAAATAGTGAAAAGTATTTTTAAATCATGAAATTAAAATCTATTGTTATAATATCGTTGAATATGCTAAATGTGCATAAATAATTGAAATGGCGAAATAAAGTATTCAATACTTGGAATTTAACTTTAATAATAATGCATTGACCATCGAAAGTTTTAAATTAACTTTTAATATCAGTCCTCTAATAATTTTCAATAATATAGTTTCAACTATTGGACAGGACAAAGTCAGTAATATCAACATACGTACATTAGAGAATATGTAATTCGGAAGTAAGAAAAGTTTAAATATAAGTTACAAAAAAATTACGTGATTGCTGTTCCCCGTTAAGGTATGTATTTTTCAATTATGTTTATGGTTTCAGATGACGGCTTACTGACCCACACTAAATTCTTGTCCTCCTCCTGCGCTTCTGATTTATTTTCTAAACTTTAACAAGATCTTCCGAAGTCGTATATTGATATGAGTGACTTTGTCATATTCAATAGTTGAATAAATATTATTTAAACTATTAGATGACTCCCACAAATAGTTTAACATTTTCAATAATTAAAGCATCATTATTTATACTAAATTCAATGTTGTGAATAATTTATTTCACCATCTGAATAATTCATTCAGTATCTGTCACATACAGCATGTAACATTATATCGCATACTTCCGTGGTGCCTGGAGATAATCAGAGGTGCCTTCCGTTTTACGTATTATTTCGATAACTCAAAAGAATCTTAAACAAAAGTCGCGCGGTGTAGCTCGTGAAAACAATTTATAGTAACATTATACTTAATCAATGTTATAGATATTCAGAGCGCCTGCTTAGTCCGATAAATATATCGGCTAATGTTTAGAAACGCCCCGTCTAGGTTATTCGATAAAGTTTCAAAAATGAATTAATCAGATACGATACAAAATTAGGTTTGCTAATTTAAGTATTGAAACACATATGTACTTAAGTTTATTTCAAACTAAATTCATCAGTCTCTAATTTCAAATATTTCTTTTTGCCAATTGCGAACGTATTGATTGCATTCAATGAATATTTATAATTTGTTGCTTCAAATTATTTTAAATAATAGTTTCTTTTGCATGAGTTCAATAATTGCATGTCTTCGGTGGAGTCAAAATAATTCTTTGCACTGATTCAAAATTTAGTAAGTCCTGTGAAAAAGAATCATTTTCTTGTATTAAAGTAGATTTTACGATTCATAGAGAAATTTTGAATGATTATGTAACTGGAATTAGAATCAGAAAATAAAAAACAAAATCTCTATAGTCTTCAGTTTTCTTCCAAGTCTTGGTCGTAGAAACTCGCGGTTGTTCAACAGCGAATCACTAGGCTTTCATTAAATCCCGATAATATTGCGGAAGGAGAGAGATACTAGGACTTTTATTCGCGAGAGCGTGAATCCACCAATACGAACCCCCCCCCCCCTCGATAAAATTCACCGTGACCTCGTCCCTTCGAATTTTCCTCGTAAGAAGGGTCGAGAAACGCAGTGGGGAGGCGTTTCATTTTTTGACACCCGGTGTATTTGATTCCACCCTTGTAATAAACCCCAGGGGTTGCCTTCGTAGGTCCTTCTCCCTACATGTCATATCGACACCTTACCCCCGAGGGGTAGGTGACTGCTAGGTAATTTGCTTTCTTATTTTCTCGGCAACGAACTCTTCACCCCCTTTACTCCCCATCCTTGCTTCGTTCTCACCCTCGGTGTGTATTTACGTTCGAGATGTTTTCTTATTTTATTCCTGTTTTTCTGCTTCCTTGTCTGCTTCGGAAATTTGAGTAGAAAAGAATTTTCTTTATTGTTAACGACGATCATAAAATTGGGATAGATTTTCGGTACCTTGGAATTATGATCTAAGGGGTGAATAGCGTGCTATTTCGCATGGAGGAAAATCAATTACTCTAGGGGGAACTTTCTATTTCCTTGTCAAGAAGATAAATACAATTTTAAATTCTAAATTATTTGTTTCTTTGTATCAATATATATATATATATATATATATATATATATATATATATATATATATTTAGGAAGCCTTGAAATCTAAATTCTTTTGCTTGAAAAAGCAGGTTTTATTAACAAAAGGTTTGTAACTTAAGTATTTTAAATTCGGAATTGAATGGAAAAAAGTATTTCAGGTCAACTGAAAACATCTTTTATTATTCGTGTTAATTACAATAATTGTGAAAATATTGATTTTCGAGATAAAGAAGAACACTCTTATTTGATAATTATATTTTTTGTATTTAATGACAATCTTTTGATGTAAACTATTTACGATATGTTATAATACAAAATAACAAGAAGTTCTGCTTTTCGAGGCTTACGATATGAAAATTAAAATTTAATTATTATTATTCTTTATATTTTAATGAATCAAACTAAAAATTACTATAATAGAATTATTATTTTATTGATTTGTTCACACCCTTAGTTTGTAGGTATACAATATTTACCGAAGCGGACTGGGATTTAATATTACTTCAAAGATTTAGAGGTGCTTTAAAAAATAAAAAAAATAATAGGATTACAAAGAAATTTCTAAGTTTTATTAAGATTTTTAAGGATTTCAAAGGATTTGAAAGATTTTAGGCTTTTTCAAATGATTCCAACGGACTTCATGCAATGAAAAAGGATTTTCAGGGGGCTTCAATAGATATCAAAAATTTCTAAACTTTTTATAATCTATTGTATAAAATCAAGTGACCTAAAATGGATGATGCATATGTAAATCCACAGAATTTTTTACAGAGACATTAGGAAGAATTCAAGAATTATTTACAGTTTGAAACTATTGTAAAACATTGTAAGAAAATTACAAATTTTAGATATCGAAATAACATTTGCAAGCTTTTTGAGATATTTGATAGGTTTCAGGAGAATAAAAAAAGTCTCCTAACATTTCTGCGTAAATAAAAATAAGTATTTATTTTGAGTAATGCATTTCAAAATATAAAATTGAAAAAAATGCAACATTTCAAAAGATTTTCCAAAATCTGGAAAAATAATTTAAGAAATGTAAAGTCATTTTTCTTATTTTGCAAGATTAAAGAAAATTTAGTAACAAATTTTAATTTTTTTAACTAATGCATATTATAAGCCAAACAACGCACGATATGACAAAAGTCCAGAAAAGAAAAACGTTGCTTTCTGAAAGCCCTACAAGATTATCATAAAAACTTTTTTAATTTTTTCGAATAATCGAAAATTCAAATTTTGATCGCACAAAAAATAATGAAAAATTCCATTATGCGGTCAAACTATGCAAGATAAGAAAAAAAATGAATCAAGAAAAATAGTGCACCCAAAAAAGATCTACAAATTTGTTATTAATCCCTTCTTGATAGGATGCGTAGTTTTTGTTTTATTCGTAAAAAACGACATTAAAAATAAAAAAATTAAATTTTTGGATAAATAACACAAGCTATGAAAAAATGAATAGACAAAAGTTGGTCTTTCGAAAATGAGTGAAAACTCATTCAAAATTTTCATCAATAATCTTTTGATAGGACACGTAGTTTTTGTTTTAATCGTATAAAATAATATTAAAAATAAAAAAATTAATTTTTTGGATAAACGACACAAGAGACGAAAAACATGAAAAGACAAAAGTTGTTCAATCAAAAAATATCTACAAATTTGTTATAAACTCTTGATATAAAAGTATATTGAAAATAAAAAAATTGACGTTTTGGAAAAGGACACATGCTACAATAACATTTGATTTAACAAAATTTTTCGCCTCAATTATATCTACAAATTTGCTCAGAACCACCTTATGCTAGGATGCGAATTTTTAGTTTAAATCGTAAAAAATAACATTGAAAATAAACTAATTAAATTTATGGAAAAATGACACAAGTTGCAATAAAATGTTTGATAACTTTTTTTCATTGGGATGCACACTTTTTTTTAATTATAAAAACAAGACAATGAAAATACTTTTGTCTTAATACAAATGCATATTATGAATTGCCATAATATAAATTTATTGAAATGATACATATTTTCAGGGTAGCCGAGAATAAAATTTAATGCATAATAAGAAACATATATTAAACTAATCAATAAAAATAAAGTAAGCATCCCGAGACCAAGGTTTAGAAATAAATCCAATATACATTTGATATAATATAATAAAAAATAATAAATTGGTCTAATTCGAAAAACAAATTATAATTTAGGAAAGTTCGCATTTTCGACCAAATCGAGTGCGAAGCACGAGATACGTGATGAGAATGTGTTCCTTAAAGCCGAAGGAGCTTTAACGAAAGAGAATTCACAATCACCAAATTACAGTTGTAGACTTCAAATCTGAGGTGAATATGCGGGCCACATGTAGGTGTGTGGAAGTAACCTTCTTCCGCCTAAAGTTTTTGATCCCATCTGGTCCTGCAGCGGAAAACTTCTTCTGCCACTCAGTTCTTTTCTCACCTTGTCGGCAGTGATTGGTCGACATTCCTTCTTAGATGCTATGAGGTTGTCGCAAAACTCCTTAGAAACGGATGATATTGTCAGTTTTTTTCTCTCAACTCCAGTGTTTTCGGGATATTTGATATTTCTCTCCGAAAAGTATCTACCTCGTTGCGCTTAGGTGGATTTTTGACAGAAACTGGGAGATCGCTGAAGAGGAGAAATGGGTCAGCGAAGAACTGTTGATTCTCTCTAACCCATCTCTCTCTCTCTCTCTTCTGTATTCTCCTTCTTGCGTCAGATAACAACCGTATTTTGTCAACAATATGCTGCTTGATTGTCAGCATCTTTGATTTGTTCAATGTTGGATGGTAGATCCTCAGTTCTTGGGCGAACTTTCGAAGTCTTTCCGCAAACGGTCTATTAGATGTTATGTAGTCAATCACACACTGAACACGGGATGCATTCTGTCTTGCCCATCGAATCTTCTTGTTCAATTGATGCAAGTGACTTTTGGTTTTTTGATCCATCGTCGTTTTCAGCATTCGATTTGAATCAGCTAAAGCTCTCGTAGCACCATAAACTGAACAATTGATGGTCCAGAGGTCGGACTTTTCCGAGATATCCTCACGAAGAGAGGTAGCCATTTCAGCCAGGTCTTGGGGCTTAGGAGGAACCTGGATATTAATGTTCTTTTTTGTCCTGAAATCGCGATTATCTCTCAGAAGATGCATGCTTTCCGCGGTTGGTCTTAATGACGTTTCCTCCTTTTCGTCCGCAGCTTGTTCATACAGCTAAAGAATCAAGACAGAGCCAATGCGATGGTGCGACTGAATCTCAATACTTTAGAGTGGACGGATCGAGTCAAGGACGACCTGCTGGAGTGCTACGATACCAGTAAGACCCCTAGACAAGAAGGTTACATGACACGACTGCATGTTCTGTGTTGCGAGAAATGTCCAAAGTTCTTGTACTTTTTGCAACAACGTCTGCGAAACCGTGCAAAATAAATCCCAAAAAGGGGTTATTTAAGCGGAGCGACTACTCTACCGCAGCCAGAACAAGACGGCAACAGAGAAAGAGAGGTCACATTCAGACCAATCGCGGGTAGGCATCCAGTACAGGAAGAGCATGCTTCAGGGCCCGGAGAAACATCAACATCCAGGTTTCTCTCAAGCCCGAAGATCTGGCTGAACTGGATGACGAGCTTCCGTGGAGATTTTTCCGGAGAGTCCGGCCTCTGGACTATCAATTATAGTGTGTATAATCCAGCGAGAGCTTTGGCAAATGCAAACTGTAAAACAAAACCAACGGCTAATCGTAAGACCAAAAGATGAATGCATCAACTCAGCAACTACATAACATCTGGTAGAAATTGCACTGTCAACGTTCGAACGTCATCACACACTCAGCAAGTCAAAGTTGGTGACCATCAGGCAGCATATTCCTGACAGAATACGGGTACTATCTGACATTAGCAAAAGTCTAGAGCGGAGGGAGAGGTGGGTTAGAGAAAATGAACAGTTTTTCTCTGACACATCTCGACTCTTCCAAGATCCTGCAGTTGCTATCGGCCACTCGCCTAAACCAGAGGAGGTCGACGAATTTTCGAGAAAAGTCTGCAAAGTCCAGCATTCACTAAAAGAAGACTTAGACAACATAAAAAGCTTCAATGAGCTGTGCAGTGCCCTTATAACGCCTAAGGAGGAATGCCCACCTATTACTACCGAGGAGGTGAAAAAAAGTATTGAGAGGCATGAAGAGTTATACCGATCCGAGACCAGATGGTATCAAGACCTTCTGGTGGAAGAAATTTTCTTCAATTCGCCAGCATCTAGCTCGCATTTTCACCTCATATCAAAAGTCAGAAGAGCCTATTCCGGAGTGGTTGGCGGAAGGGCGCACAGTGCTCCTGTCGAAGAAGGGCAACTTAGCTGACCCTAATGATTACAGGCTAATAACTTGTCTGGAAACACTGCATAAGATCTTCGCAGTTATTTTAAATGACGGAAATGTTCGGACAATCGGAACTGTGTCACGAGAGATGTACGAACAACGCAGCTTAAAGAAAGGTGTAGCAGGATCCCGGGAGAACCTGCTCATCCATATATGTGTCTACAATGACGCAGCACCCTACCAGCGCTGCCTATCGATGGCTTGCACTGATTATCGGAAAGCCTTCAATTCAACCTCCCACATACTTATCAGATGTCTGTTAAAAAGCTTGAAGGTTCATCCACACATCGTAAGGTGCATAGAGAGATTGATGCCGCTTTGGAAAACCTGATTTACTATCTCAACTGGAAGACATCGTGTGATAACTAACAACTTCACCTTTCAGAGAGGTGTCTTTCAGGGCGACACCATGAGCCGTCTCTTCTTTTGCCTAACATTGTTGTCACTACCTCTAGCATTTCGCCATTCCGAAGGATACTTCTGCGGCAAACTTGGAAATCGAAAGCATGAGGTCACTCATGTATTTCACATTGATTATCTTATGATCTATGCTAAAAATAAACAGCAAGTAGATCAGCTCTAGGGATTGTCGAGAAATACATTCGGGAGATGGGAATGGAGTTTAGGTTATATAAATGCGCCAAGGTTTATTTAAAGCGAGGAAAACTTTATAGTATCCCCGCATACTCAGAGCTCGTCGAAAGAAGCACTATACGACACCTTGGAGCTGTAGAGACCTATAAACTTTCTGAAGCAGATGCAAACGTCTCATCCGACAGATTTGGTCTTCCGACCTGTCGGTGAGGAACAAAGTATCTGCAATTAACATACTTGCAGTCTAGGTAGTGCTATATTCATTTCGAGTGGTTCCATGAACGAAGGACGAGCTCAGATCCCTCAATATCCCGTCACGAAAGGTAATGCATTTCATGCCGTCAAGGTGGTCGCGGAATACTGAATCTTGAATCCTTTCACAACAGGATTATTCTTGGTACAGCACATATAGTCGCAAATGGACGAGACCCCCTTCTTAAGTTGGTCAGGAAAAACGAAGAAGCGGGCAAAGGAGCGTTTCTTTACAAAGGAGCGGAGGAGGCTAATGAAACACTTGGCCTTGACTTCAATATCAGAGGTGAGAAAAATGCATCAAACATTATCCATTTCGAGTACTCACTCCTGAAGGCCCGGATCAAGAAAGCACAGGAGTAAATCTTCCGTGAACAGCTCCTCCGTCGCCACATTTTGAGCCAAGAAATTTCCGATGATAGCTGCAGAGCGTGTACTGCACACCCCAAGAATCTAGGACACATACTATCTAGTTGTCAAACTCATGCAGGGATGACGTATATCCAAAGGCACAATGGGGCACTAAGAGAACTTTATTAGGATCCCTGTCACGCATATGGCATTAGCCCTAATACCGCTCCGCCTGATGCACCTAAGGGAATGAAGTCAATTGTCGAAAATGAGAAGTGCCGCATATATTGGAACTTCATATTTTTGACAATTGTTTCTGTTGCACACTCGAGGCCTAACCTAGTTCTCCTTGACTTCGAGAAACGAACCATGTTCGTTATCGAATTTTTGGAACCAGCCGATAAAAACATCACAGCCAAGGAGAATGAAAAGAAAGACAGGTATAAAGACTTTATAAGGGACTTTCGACGTTTATAGCCGGGATATTCTGTTAAGCTAGTCGTGCTGGTCATCGGTTTTCTTGTAGGTGTCAAGCTTCCAAGGTTAATAGCCTGGAAAGCATCCCTACGTGTCAACGAAATGCTAAGACACTTGTGGGAAAACTGCAGAAGGCCGTCGACCTTGGGTCGCTCTGTGTTCTCAGATTGTACGAGACTTTTGTCGGATCGTCGTCTCACGGTTGTGAGACGTGGTTACAGCTGAAATTTTTTCCGCGATTTCGCCGGGAGCGGGTGCAATTTTGCAGAATGGCACCCGCTCCCGGGTGGTGATTTTCAAGCATTTTTTTTCAACAACTACTATGTATAATTGAATAAAAATTTTAGCGTTTATTTATGCTGTCTCAAAATTTACAAAAATTCAGTGAATTAAAGTATTTTCTGACTGTAAATTTTCTTCGACCGTTTTTTTAAGTAAAGTAGTTATTCTTCACAAGTAAATTAATTTGGTCATACGGTCACATAAAAAGGCAATGGATTCAGATGTTAAAAAATCATAATTTATTTGTCATATCTACCGACGTACGTTTCGACCTGATTGCAGGTCTTCTTCAAAGGTAATTATCACCTAAGTGAAAAATTAATATAATTATAAATTTTTATTTGATCTACATGTTTTTGATTAATATTTAAAAAGCTTTTTAAAAACATTTTTCGTTTTTTACCTGTAGTGATGTTGATAAATCCATAAAACATTTAAATTCTATTGTTTATACTGTAGCCATTTTGGAGTAAAATTTGAGTTTATCCACATTGCGGTTTCCTTTTTCTTTTTTTTATTATATTAAAATTTTAGTCTTCATTGAAGTATAACATGATGTGTCCTATTTTTTTGTATGATAGATGGCATCAAAATTGAAATTGGAACCTCAAAAATGTATAGAGGCTTCAATATTATATAGTAAGTACATTTTTTCTGTTTTACTCACAAACTAAGTGTTGTGTTTCCGACGGACAAACATATACTATCAAATATATTAGAGATCAAGCTAGTCTTCAGTGAGTAATTAAGAAGGCTGATATTAAATTAGCATCTCAAATGAAAAGTGTGCGAAATTTTAATTTTAATTTTTCTTATATTATTTTTTATTTTTTAAACCGTTTTTCATATAATGCTTTGGTAAATTTTGTTAACATATAATATTTCTGTTTTTAAATTAACGAAAGTTTTAATATATTTATTAATGAAAATGGTCCTAATAACGTTTATTTATGAGTATTGCTTTCCCGAGCTAAAATTTTGATATTGTCAAGTTCAAAATCAAAATAATGATTTCATTTGCATGCACGTTGTGATAAACCAGCATTTTGATTTCCTGGTTCACAATCTCTTTTATGCTCATATATACATCTTCAATAAGGTCGAAACGTACGTCGGTAGATATGACAAATAAATGTTGATTTTTTAACATCTGAATCCATTGCCTTTTTATGTGATTCTATGACCAAATTAATTTATTCATGAAGAATAACTACGTTATTTAAATAAACAAAGTGTCTAAAAAAAGGCATGTCTACTGCGCACAGGATATCTCCAGTCAGCATCATTTGAAACAAATAAATCAGTAACTTTATTTTTTAGTATGACCATAGCTTTGGAGTGATGAAGCAGATTTTTTTATTTTGAAAAATAACAAAATGGTGACAGTTTAAACAAAAAATTTTAAAAATCGTGTTTTTGCTCTTTTTTTTGTTAATTTAACTATGATTAAATTAGAAATTCAAAGAACCGCTTCGTCTCTCTTGAGATGTTTATATTTAGAATAAACGTAACAAATTTGAAAGTAATCGTTCGAAAACTTTTTGAGAATTCGTGCGCGCAGAGCGAAAAAAAGTTGTTTCGAAAAAAACGCGTTTAAAGTTTTCGGAACATAAAAATTGTAAGAAAAAGTTACTCACACTTAATCAGCGATCGCTGCTCCGTATAAGTTCTCGAAAATGCAATGTTTTCTTTACATATACACATTTAAAAATAAACAGCAATAATTCCTGATACGCATCGAAAACAATTGCCACCGCTGAAGTATAAGCAGTCGCGTTCTGATGCTCTACTCAAGCGCTCAGTCCTCTACGCGCTTTTGCTCCAAGCTCTCAAAAGTATAGAAAGACTCCGAATTTCTGTGTAAAATTTTGATATGATATTTCTGAATATATAACCTGACAAAAAATGCAAAAAAAAAACAATTTTTCAAAAGTATGATAGTAGAGTGACCCCTTAAGGGGATTTCAGAAAATTTCAAACTTTTTCAAATATGTTAAAGGATTTTCAATATTTTATGGTATTTTAAATCAGTCATAGAAATTTTTAGTAGATTTAAGTGAATTAAAGGATTTTAAAAGGATTTGAAACATTTAAGGCCCTTCTATAAGATTCCAAGGAATTTTCAATGAATTGAAGGGATTTCAAAGGATTTCACAGATTTTAAGAGTTTCAAAAGATTTCCTGGAGTCTTTAATAGATTTCAATAAATTGAAGGGATTTCAGAAGATTTTAGGGCATCTGTTTGAGAATTAGGTTTTAAAGAATTTTCTAGAATTTCAGAAGATATGGAATGATTTTATACGACTTATAAGGCTTCAGGATATTTAAAAAAATTCCATGAAACTTTTAAAGGATTTTGTCAGATTTTCGAGGATTTCAAAAATTTTAAGTGCACGTGATACTTTTTATTTTGTTTAAATAATGCAATTTTATTAATTTGATTTCAGCCAGAGCACTACAACCCTGTTCTCAGTTACATTCCACGTAAAAAATGAACAAAATTGCACTAATTAAAAAGAAAAAAAACTCAAGTGTGCCAGACAGACGCGCCCTTATATATTTGTAATCATTTTCCACGTTTTCCGAACAATATATTAATTTTTCTTTGTATAAGGTCGCTGAATAAAATAACATGCAATTGGTCGTATGACAGACTGCCGCATGCCCTTGAGGGGTTTGAAATCCTTTCAAGGTATTTTAATAAGTTTTCCGGAATTTCAGGAAATATGATTAGGCTTAATGGAACTTCATGGTTCTTATTTATCCTAATAATTCTTATTCTCGTCATATTTTCACATTGGAAGCAAATTATATATAAAATTTCTAATAAAAAATCAATTAGTTTCATATTATCAACATTTATTATCTATGATTATACGCTTAGAAATCATTTGAATATTGCAAAACATTATGATAAAAGCAAAATATTATTTTGTATTCATAAAAAATCATTTTTAAGTAAAAAAATAAGGGAAATATCAATTTTTCCGTTTTTAACTTTTTACCACTTGTTGCAAATAACTTTTGTATTACTGGATATTTTACAAGTAAGAAGTACACTTTTTCAGTCTTCTGAATCGATAATTTTGTTCAAATAAAGACACTGTAATTGAAGTTGAATGTTCAAGTCTTGAAGTATATTCAATATCCTTTATTTATTAATCATTTAAAATATTAAAATTAAACTTTTAAGGCATGAAAATATTTAAAAACTGTTGTGTATTTAACAATTAAATCTTAAGATTTTTGGCAGATAGGATACTATAATATTCCAGGGAAATGATATTATCAATTTTTTTTATTTTTACCTATATATCTACGCTATTTAGAAATGGCATTTATTCACGTTTCTCCTAAATGAAGGATCCCACTTCCTACCGAACTTTACGGACTGTTACATAAGGGACAGAAGATTTGATGTTACCTATATTGTATAGAAGTTTACAATACATTCTTCCAAATCAGAACTATTTTTCATTTTTCTTATATGGAACTATATTTTATAGTTTCATAGCCTCTTTCTTTAACATGCATTCTTGTCTGTCTTCTTATTCTTAAACTAAAGAAGATATCACGATGAAAGTTTTGAAAGCGACAGAAAATATGCCAGCGCACGTCGTTCTGGCCCATTACATTTGATACGAATATACTAAAGCTTTGTTCCCAATTACATTCTAAGTAAAAAGCAATTAAATTTGCATTGTTTAAATGAAATGTAACTAAAATTGCCCTGAACGACGTGCGCTTACAGAAATTTGCTCTTAAGATATGGTTGGAATGGTTATTTAAATTCTTGGGGACATATAAATGTAGTCTTAATTCAGGATTTCGCATGTATAAAATCTATTGTTGGATAAGGGCTGATACGCCAATGTTAGGAAGCATCGAAGCCCCGAAGACTACATACTTGTCTCGCTTCTAATCTGATTTGGGCCTGCTCCCGACCAGAACTCCTTAACGCTACTCCTTTGGTTTCTCTTGACAATCTCGTTATGTTGGATCGGTCCGAACTTGCGTGAAGTCTTGCTAGAACGGATTAGCTTGGCTGCAAGGGAGGAATAAAAAAACATGATGTTTACATATATCTGATATTATTCGAAGGGTGGAGTTTGAAAAGGGCATACACTCCATTTTTAGGACTTTTCTAGAGAGTCAGTAAAAATTCAATCAAAAATTGAATTTTTAATTTAGATAGAAGAACTTTTGAGATAAGCAATGCTGAACTTAATCATGAAAAGTTTAATTCGAAAATATTATTAGGCTTTGAGAAACTGGAAAAAGAAGATTTTTCCAACTCGATTTCTAGCTTCTGAGTTGCTGAAGCGTCATAAAAATGGATTTAAGAAAGTCATCCAGTTCATAAAGAAAGCGTCTGTATAGATGGAATCTAACGGACATTTGTTATTAAATGTTTATTTACCGATTATTTCTGAATATTTTTTACTTTTTATGGTAAAATTTGGATTTTTTTTAGTATTTCCGGAAACTTGGGACCTACAGTATTCACTGTTAGAAGTAAGTTCATGAAATTCCATGAAAATGTTAGTGAAGGTTTTTACACTACGGTTAGTGAAAAACTCATTGAAATTTCATGCAACACTGAAATTTAAATAGCCTTATTGAAATTTCAATGTAAGTTTTGAAACTATTTTAAGAGAAAGTGCATTGAATTTTTTGTAAATGTTCATGAATATCCTATGGATATTCAATGTAAATAGTGAAACTTTTTCAAAAACAGTTCTCTGAAATCACTTCTTTCGAAATGACAAAGTAAAACCGATTTTGTACATGTAATTGCAAAAAATGTATTAATCGATAGACAAATATATCACATACAAAGCTTCTAAATTTAATTACATGAATTATTTTTAAATTTTGTTCATATTTTCATTTAGGTTTATTAAATTTAATCAAAAATGTTACTTCATTTTCAATGAATTTTCATAACATTTACGTAAACCACAGTGAAATTTATTTAGCCACCAATAATATTTTATGTACAAGCAATTGAAACAGGCTACATTTATGAAATTTCAGTGACATAAGTCATCGAAAACTGACTGAAATTTCAGGCAATTTTTAACAGTGTTGAACCGATTGGTACAATAATTTCAAAATGGAAAGTTGGGCGAGGGTCAAGGCATGTAACCCGCAAAAAGTCATAATGTGGCGAAAAAATGTGATGAGATGGAATTTTAGAGACATTTTTTATGAAATTCATACATCTTAAGATTTTTCTCTTTCTAGTGAACAAAAGTTATACCTTTTTTTAACTCGAGCACGATATTATCATAATAAATTATTAATAAAAGCGGGGATAGCTAAATGTTGCTAAGTCCAAATAATCTAGTTTTACAGAAAAATCAAAAAACGTTCCTAGAGGAACAATTTACAACGGATTTAGTAATTTTTTGTGTGTAGGTGGATGGATCAGTTTAATAACAATTGTTAACAAAACTGAAATACATATTTTTATCTATTTCATAAACAAATTACAGTATTTAGCAGGAAGAAAGAACATTTGTAGTATTAGTAAAACATTTTTTAATTTTGGTAATAATATATAAAATTGTTTAATAGTTGTCAAAATCTTACAATAA
>CAKNWW010347399.1:8142-23428 GCA_932074435.1 Andricus kollari | reverse complement strand
TAAAATGGAATTAAATTTTAAGCTCGATTTTCAGGGACTTCTAAGGACTTTAAGGGATTTCTGCGAATTTCATAGGATTTTTTTAGGTCTCGTAGGGTTTAAAAAATTAAAACATTTTTTAAGATTGAAGGGATTTTAAGAATTTCAAAGGATTTTAAAGAATATAGTGTATTTTATAAGATTCCGAGAAGTTTCATGAGATTTTGAAGAATTCTGCATTCTAGAAAAGTTCAAGAGATTCAAATTTTTTTTTAATTTCAAATGATTTCGTAAGATTTCAAATATTTTGAAGATTTCAAGGAAATTTTACGGTATTGAAAAAATTTCAAGGGATTTCAATAAATTTCACAATATTTGAGGAATCTGTAGGATTTCAAAAGAAATTAAAAGATTCTATAAGATTATAATAAATTTCTATATATTTCAAGGAGTTTAAAAAAATGAATAGGTTTTGATGGATTTCTGAGGATTTCAACAGAATACCAGATATACCAGATTTCAAAAATAGTTAATTCCTTGATTTAATATTTAAATAGTTACATGACACTGTTTTGCTACCATTTTTCAAAATGTGTGCTACTATTAATAGTATTTTGAATTTCTGAAATGAGACCGAGGCCTGAAAACTACTAGAAAAGGAAATTCGCAAGTCAGAAAAATGTTTGACTCTATATCAAAAAGAGAATTTCTTTGATTCAAATAAAATTTGTTTGAACTGAATAAATATTTGCTAGAATCAATCAAATATATGTTTGACCCTGTATCAAAGAAAGAATTTGTTTGATTCAAACAAACATTTTTCTGAGTGAAATAATAAGAAATTCTGACGATCATTTTTTTGTCAAAGCAGCAAATAAAGTGCCAACAATATATTTGCGCAAAGACAGGGCGCGCCGACCATAACTCCTATACCAGAAACCATTTGTGGTTGTCCAGCAATAAAATATCCCGCATAAAGGTTGCGGTCGAATATAACAAAACGTTATTCCTGGCGAGGGTAGAAATACCTGTTCAGTCGCACATACATCTAAACTCCTTTTAGTATTTCCCTATTGTCGTCTTGCAAATGCACAGCAAACTGTGTAAACAGCATTTTGTGCCCGCGTGAAGCCATGTGTCCAAACAAGCCTTCGTTAGAAAAAAATTCGATCCGGATGATGTAGACATAGAAGAACAAACGATTTGTGACTCCTCATAAAAATTATAATTACCATATAAGCACTGTTTCCACGAAATTATGCGAGTTTTGCTGGCCGGCTGCCAACCTGCCAACTTTTGACTTTATGGACTTATTCCTAAAATACGGCATTTTTATACAAAACAGGCTTCGTTATTATCAGCAAGATCGATCTTGCAGCGCATCAAGACCATTGTAGTGGAAAAGAAGAAGCTTTTACTCTTGCAATGACTGACATAAGATCGACGTCAGGCAACAACAGAATTTTTATTTGAGGTTTCAGAATTGTTTTGAAAGGATTTTCTCAGCTGTGTGTATATATGTATATCTACGCATAACTCTGCCACCTCACAAAGGCCAAAACACAATAGACCAAGCATACTTTTGGGACAGAAGTCGAATTTCGAGTGCCAAGCAAATATTAAAGGGACCATGCTATCAAAATTTACACGCATACAAAGTATCGAATATTTGCTTGGTGCGCGTGCTGAATAAAGTAAAAAAATTCGCGATTGAAGCTTTTTGTTTAAACAAGAACAGAAGTGTATTCAATTTGACTTCTGAAAAGAATATTTATTGTGGAAATAGAATGATTGTTCAAGTTTATTAATATTTATTGACACGATATATTTGTTATAGCCTGCACACATGAAAAAATATCCGTGAAATTTACAGGACGTTCGGAATATATAATATGGACAACGTGACTTTTCAAGAGATTTTACAACAAGTTCGGTTAAATAAACTGATATTCTGCACGTGCATTGCACCTAAATTCCAGTAAAATCTACTGAATTCGGATTTTTCAAATAATTTCTAGATTTTTTATTCATGTTGAGTCCTTTTTAAAAATTTTTTGACAATTAAAATGTCCACATAAAATACAACCGACGTGAATTTCGAAAAAGTGGAAGTAGTGAGTTGAAAAATGGTGAAATAATCATTTATCTTGAATTCAAATCAGCCGCCATGTTAGATTTTTTTTAAATTTTGACTGTCACTGCATAGTTTCTGAAAATAAATTTGCTTTTCTTGCCAGGTTTGAAAGGCTTCCGTTAAACAACTTTCTCATCTTGTCAAGTTTGAGAGGCTTTTCTTGAAAAATTGGAAGATTAATAATTTTTTACAGTCTAAGCAGCCGTCATTTTGGAAATTTTAAAAATATTTAATTTTTAATGTCAACAATTTTTAATGTACGGGTTTAGGTAAAATTTTGAGCACATAATATTTGGCCATTTGAATGAAACCTTAAGGGTCTCAAAAAATACGTAACGCCCCTCTCTGACAAACATTGGGGGGGGGCGCCCCCCCCCCCCACGTATTTATTTTTTGAACCGCCCCTTACTACTGTGTACCCAACGTCCTGTAAATTTTACTTATATTGTTGTTCTTGATTAAATCCAAACAATTGTAATTGAACCATGACTTACCTTTTCTTTATTTTGGTTGCAGGTAAGTCCTTGTTATCATTTCTCTGGAACGAGTGTCAACGAACCTTAGTAAGTACCTTTTTGAGTAAATAAGAGCGATGTCTTGATTCAAGGAATAACATGGAAGAAACAAGACTGGAAGATATCCTCGAAGAATTGCCACCCTGCGGCATGAAGGGGTCTCGGGTCTCTTAGGCGAGTTGACGTCGTTTCGTTCCATTAGCACGCCATTCCTAAAATAACAGGTTTGTTAGGAATGTGGGGGCTCGTCAGTCCTTTTAGTCCACGTCCGCGTTTGTTTCCACAGTGTCACCCTCTCCGGGGTAGCATCCGATTACATCGTGACGTCACTCATCTGCTTCCGCTCGCGAAATTCTAAACCCTTTTCCACCGCAGGCGGAAGACCAATTTTCTTTATTCTTCCTTTCCGGAATCCGGAAATTTATGAAATTTAGAAGCTTGGCTTCAAACTCGAGACCTTTCTTCCGCTTTCGTTGTTTTGCCGCGTACTACGCTATTCAACATTGATATAATTCTCGTCGCAGAGAAAACTGGTTGTAAGAAACGTTGCAGGTAATGGGTGAGACGGGGTAACGTCCAGCTGGGTAATGTGTGCTGCCCTCTAGCAGAGTCCAGCAGAGAATCTTTGTTTTGCCACGGCGAGTTAACCCCTCTATTAATTACCCAGCTAGAAGTTACCCCGTTTCACCCATTACCTGCCACGTTTCTTGCACCCAATTTTTTTCTGTGGAGGCAAACAGTGATATAGTTTTTTTCTTTCGTCAAATTTCATTACGCGACCCCAGTCATTAGAGAAAGGGGTGCGGGTGGGGTCTCGCCCAAGTCAATGACCCTACCCATGACTCGGCAGGACCAACGTCAAAGCGGGATACGTGATTTTTCCTGAAACCGGGACGGAGGCTCGTGCAAGGGTGCATTCGTGCGCGATAACGTGAAGACAACGAGGAGCATACCTAAGGGACTAAGCCAAGTCCTACCCTTCCTTCCTTCCAACTTTCCAGACCTCGCAGAATGAACATGACACCGCAGGATATTAAAATGTTGGACCTCTCTCATCCCCCTGGCCCCCTCCAGCGACAATTCGCGCGATTACCTATACTCAAGGAATAATACACCTGCCACAAAAACGTGACTCCTCTACTCGTCTTTTGGGATGAAAAGGGGAAAATTTAAAAGGGCAGTGTCGTATTAATGGCCTGTCATCAGAGCAAACGATGTGCAACGTGCGTATAACGCCTTCCGAATATATTTCATAGCAACGGCTTCCTTCAGCTTTTTCAACTCGCCTCCCTTCCATTTCATTCCTTTCCTTTCCTTTCCTCGTCCTAAGAACGTGTCGCGAATTCGGAAGTGTCATTTATTACTACCGAATAGGGTATTATCGTTCCCCCTATCCATTTAACTAAAACCAAAACTTAGGGAAAATGTTTGAAAAGGTACATTTTTTGAATAATTACTAGTTTCAATGATATGCATAATCGAAATTTAATTACATGTTGGAAATTTTCATATTAAACAATCTATTATAATAAAGTAGGTTGGTTTCCTAATGCTGTCCTTCCGTCCGTTCAACATAAAGTTGCTGTGTTGCTACTGGGTTTTAAATACTTTTGTGCTGCTATTTATTTATTACTGAGTGATGACATTCATGATTTAAAAAGTTATTTCTGACCACCAGTTCACCACCAAAATAGAAAAATTGCATTTTTCCTCTAACCCCTAAATTTAAAATTGTCTAAAATATTCCCTGTTGGTGTTAAAAAGTTGTCAAACTTTTAGAAGCGGGAGTAGGAACTACGTGAAGCTAAAGAAACAGTTTCAGACAAAAATGACCAGAGCCATAGATATTTACAGCCCAATATAGGAAAATTGGAATTTTTCTTCCACCCCGAAATTCAAAATTTTCTAGAGCAATCCCTGTAGGTTCTAGAAAGTTTAAGATCTTTCAGAAGTGGCCGTAGTAAGTACAGGTTGATCTAAAGTAACACTTTGCACAGGAAAGGAAAATTATTTCGAAAGCCACAGCGAGTTATAGCCCAATGTAGGAAAATTGGAATTTTCTCTCACCCGGAAATAAAAAATTCTCTCAAATATTCCCTGTTGGTCCTAAGAAGTTGTAAATCTTACGGAAGTAGGAGGAGAAACAAATGTTTTTCTAAAGAAGCACTTTTGGGAAAGAAGAATTAATTTCCAGAGCCATAGAGATTTAATAGCATATTTTATGAAATTCACATTTTCATTCAACCGGAATATTATTAAATAGTAAAAAACTTCTTATTATTAACCTTCTTTATTTATCTCATTACGTTTTATTATATTAAGCACTAGTTTTGATGAAATTTCCCAAAAATATGGAAAAAGTGGGTACGAGTGCGTAGAATTGCCGGCAGTTGAGGGAATTATTTATTTCGAAATATCGATTTCCCCCGGATGCTCGTTCTGGTTTGAACGTGACACCGGGTTTTATTGCGGGTGAATTTCGTACAGGCTCGAAACAAAGGACGGACCGACAAATCGAGAAGCATTACGTCGCGTGAATTTCGGTGATATATATTTACTTATACGTACTTACCAAATACGTGATCTAGAATACTGCGAGATCACCAGTAGAGTTGGACGAGTTGGTCTCGTTTTACTGAAATCGTTCGAGTTTATGGGACGCGGAGGAAATCTCGCCAGTCACGGGACAACAATTTCCTACCTATAAAAACGCGAATCACACCCGCACCGTGTTTATAGTCGGCCAATATGCGATAAACAATACGCGACCGCTTGCTCGGGCTACAATGAGTACGACGCGACGCTGCCTGGTTGGATAAAACTGAGCAAACTCTTTTGTCCTATTTTTCCATTCATTTTTCCAATCTAGGTCCACCTTGATTTATCCTGCTGAAAAGCATTACTAAAAACTAATAAACCTTTTTATTGAGCATATTATAAATCTGTAAAAACCGTTGAAAAATCGGAATTTTATATCGACTCTAGAATATAAATGCAGGGATCACATTCTTTCCCCTATTTGCCTGAATGCGTTTCCTGATTGTTGAAAATAAATTCTCTGATGGCAAAAATCATTGAAAAATCATTTGCATTATTTAAAAATATATCATTTCTTCTAAAAAGATTGTTTCTTTATTTCTACATGTAAATATTAATGTATATTCTTTCCCCTTTTTTGAGCTCCTTTTTCGCTGTGATCCCTCTAAATGGAAAACCATGAAATTACAAAATTGCTTTGTAAGTTCTTTTTTCGCTTACTTAAATATCCGAAAAATGTGTCAGTGTCATTGGATAAAGCGCATCAGAATTTAATGGGTCTAAAGCGCATACCAATCGACATTAATGGAATGCAGCGCAACCATTAATCCGATCGATTCGAGGAACGGAAGGACATTGTAGGGGTCAATTTTTTTCTTTGTCAAGCCATATCTTCTCTTTCGAGTGACATAAAGAGGGACGAGTCATCGAACCTTTTCATTGCACGCATTAGGCAGTATCGTTATACATCCCAGTCGGTTTCTCTGTCTCGCTCAAGAAACCACTATGCACTGTCCTCCATCCTTTCATCTTACAAGCACAGCTTTTCGAGTCTTTATTCCCTGTCACTCTTGATTCTCGTATCTTCACGTAACGTACGACCAAATGTTTTACGTGACGCGATTCTCGACGCACTCGATACAGACGTCACCCAAGAACGTAGATGGAATCCTAAAAGGACTGATCCTAGAGTCACTAAGATTTTACATCAAATTCAGCTCAGATTTCATCATGTCAAACGTATTGAATCGCTCTTGCATGTAAAAGTGGATTTACCGACGGGATTAGCTACGCAGTGAATCTCGACTCGGGTTTTCTGCAATTTTCCTCTCCACTGGTCAAACGTCCAGATAAATGCTGGTACTTCTAATAAAGTCGGATGCAGCTTGTTGCAGTTTTCGTACTGAGAAGAAACTAAAAGCATGCAGAAAAGCGATGTGAAAATTGAGAAGTGTCTTGACTCTCCGTATTTTGTGACCGATGGAAACGCGTGCGCTGGTGAGAGGAGAGAGAAATAGTGACATGGGATTTCGATATGACGACGAGCAGGTACGTAAGCGCACGTATGTGTCTCTGGAAACTGGTGAAAAATGACTTGTCCTCGTCGACATGTCGTAAGCGAGCAATTTATCATCGACGACACGACCCCTTGTATTCGCAAATACGAATTCGCTACTGCGAGAAAGGCGAATAGTATATGGTGTTAGTTCGACTTTTGATGCGATTCATGATACCTGCTCTAACTGCCCGCGAACGTACGTTACTAAATAAAATCGAATCTGAAGTAAACTAATCTAAATTGAGAATGCAATAAACTTTCAATAGTTTGTCTCAGCTAAAGACTCGTTTGCACTTACAGAAAAAAAATTGGGTGTAAGAAACGTTTCAAGTAATGGGTGAAACTGGGTAAACTCCAGCTGGGTAACTGATGGACGTTACCCCGGTTCACCCATTACCTGCAACCCACACCGTCGGCTTGCGGGTTCGATTC
Source organism: Andricus kollari (assembly GCA_932074435.1). NCBI lineage: Eukaryota > Metazoa > Arthropoda > Insecta > Hymenoptera > Cynipidae > Andricus > Andricus kollari. The sequence goes on along the minus strand of CAKNWW010347399.1, from coordinate 16,272 downwards.
CCGCCTCGCACTCTGGAAGAGCCTCGGCGGCCCATGCGGTGAACACTAGCCAAGCAAGGGAGTTGTTCACCTCCGGAGAGTCGTGGGACCGGTACCTCTAGAGAAAAAGGTTCTCTAAGTACTTAAAGCTGTTGCTCTTGGTGGTTCGGAACCCACCTTAAACTGTGGTTTAAGGGGTGTGTAAAGGAATAGGGAAGAGATACCAGAAAAATGTAAACCCTTAGGGGACACATTAGAAGCTTCCATTCCAATTCCAATTCCAACAACCAGAGAAAAGTCAAGGAATTTTCAAAATGAAGTTTTGTGGCCGGCCTGGTTATAACGATTCTTGGTTAAAAATAACCGTCATAACAATAGCGTGTTCACTTGACTGACTGAATGTAGATTTTGCTCAAATTTTGAATATTCAGTTATCTTATCCAGTTTATTTTAAGTGTCACCCTTGATGTCTCCCTTCCATTGAAATTGCAACGAACACTATTTTAAATTATTCATTACCTTCACACGTAGAAGGTGAAGATTTCATTCGATCTTCTGACATTTTATCGTCTGGCCGCAAACAGCTCGCTCGGCAGACAGGAATAAATTTATTCGATCCGACATTGACTGACAGAGCCTCTCAAGCTGCATCCACGTTTCACAAGCACAAGCTAACGATGAAAAGTCCCAGTGAAAGCCACACAGGGCAAAGCGAAGCATCAAGTATCGTCGACAGCAAGTGTTTCGCATTTGAGCAGTCCTATGTGTATATATTTTTATATATGCCATCTTTACTGGCGAGGTGTTTGCCGAGTCTTCTTTTGAAAGCAGAACATTTTGCATCCCCTTCGGAAATTTAATGAAAAATCCTTGGCATATTTTAAACTAAGCCTATTTTGAAAAGTAAATGGCATCATGAAGACAGGAACCTTTTTGCGATGTGCTTGTATCCTCTCTTTTCTTTACCGGTCTACCCGGAAGAGCCCGTCTTAGTGCCCTGTGAAGTAAATTTATGTCCTCCTAAAAGCGAGGGAGGACCCTCACGCAGCTTCCAGCCATTTGCCAAAATCTTGTCAGACTTTTCAAACATAGCCCTACCTTCTACCCTATCCTTCGTTTACCAACAAACTCTTCTTTTTGTTACCGTCGTAAAGACGATGCTACTAACCACCTCGAGGTTCGACCTCCAGAGTACTTCAGAAGTAAAGGTGGTAACCATGGGGAGCGATTCCGTGACTACGTTCCTGGTTCCATCTTCTTATCCTTAGTGTATACAAATTCTCTGGTCTTCCTGCCTTCTTCCTTTTGCTTCCGATGCGCCATGGTTCTCTGCTTCTCTCTGAACTCTCTGGGGGATCATCGTTATGACTTATGAGGGAAAAGGGGAGCTCGCTGCTTCAACCGCGATGCCGCGACGAAGAACGCATACGAGAGATAGCAAAGCGAAAGTAAGCTCACGAGGGATTATACCCGAGAACTTTGTTAGCCTAATTTATCGAATTTTATAATGCCGAATTATTAATGCGCTTCCCAACGCCTTCGACTATCGAGTTCTTCATCTTGGGAAAACACTGCCGAAGACGTTGTGTAGACGCGCTATTCCCATCCCTTAATTCTTGTTCGTATAAAATATCCCGTCCCATCTCAAACTTCTCTTCACTTTTATTGCCCGCTGTAAAAGTAAAGAGAGTAAGTTCAGTAAGCCCTCCGATAAAAGCTAAATGATCAATTCTCCTTCGAATTATTTGGTCAACAATATACTCCGTTTCTTCGGAAAATCTAAGAAAAACCGCTATTTTTGCCATTGTGTGGATCAAGACATGGACTTAAGTTATTTTAGACTCTATCTTAAACTCAAGTATGTATATATATGACAGTTTTTGTGTCCCAATCCATCCTACCATAAAATCGTTACCACATTCTCTTTCCAGCATTCTTTCATTCCTCTCGTTTTCACAGATTCTGCACAATTTTGCTATTCTGGTCCATCTGCTTTCTCCCGATCCTTTTTCTAAATACTTCGGTACTGCTTCCCTTTTTATTATCGTATACAATTTATTATATTTTGATTTCTCAATTATTCCATATCTGTGTATTAATTATCTTACCCTGTCTCATTTCTGCAATTCTTTATAGTTTACTCCAGTCTCCTTACCTATATATCTAACCCCTAAAGAACTCCTATACCTGTTTCATCTCCTAACTTTATTCCCTTCCATCTTCCAACCCATTCTTTTTTTCCCCTTGTCTGGCTTGTCTTTTCTACATTTAAATTCAACTTTTTTCCATCTTAAGTATTTCTCCAATCCTGCAATTAAGTCAGTCAACCCTTCTTTTCCGATCCTATCTGCTTCCCATCCTTTTCTTTTCATTTCTTCCTCTAAGTCTGAGATTAATATAACTATTTTAAATATCTTAAACGAGTCCGAGGCCTGGAATTGTGGTAATACACAGTTACTTCTCAATTTTCTTGGTTTGTACATCGGTCATTGATCGTCCTATAGAGTCTATTTCCATATATCAATCAATTCTCGTTAATTTTCAAAGACAAAGGTGAGGCGATATCGGTATTACAAGCTATGACCTCCAACCACTCGAGTCGGTAGGGCGACGTGCACTCTGCATAGTCGCTAATCGATATCCGTAGGTACCAGGGGAGAGAAGCAGAGTTGTAGGTGTTATCTTACCGTGACTCCATCGAGGTTTTGCTCCGGGGATGTACGCGTCTGCGCGTATACGGCTAATTATGGAATTTCCCCTGGTATGCCAACTTCTATGGGGTTTCTATCTAGGCATGCGAAACAGCGAAACCCTAGTTTAGTAGAAAGTACGCTTTCATTCATTCACTTTAATTATCCCAACTAATAACATATTTTTAAATCATCAGCCAAATTTATGTTTAGCATCTGCTATCTAGTTACCTAATCTGCAAGGTCTGTCCGGAAAGTAGCCGACCTTGTAGGAGTAAGAGTTAATTCTGATCTTTCAGCGATCCTCCTACTTTCGCAAGAACTCCTTAAAGTCACTTTTCGGAATAGCAAACAGCTGCTTCGTCGCATTCTGTTTTATTTCCCCTAATCGTTTTTCTTTTAGAGGTTACTTCAATTTGGGAAACAGCCAGAAATCACTGGGAGCCAGGCCAAGACTATACAGGGACTGCCGAAAGCCGAGTTTCACCAGAAATTTCTGAATAAGCTGCGATGAATGGGCAGGTGTATTGTCGTGGTGAAGGGCCCAGTCGCCTTGTAGAAAAACTAGATACAAAGTCATAGCACGAGTTCGGATACTTTCCGGACAGACTTTGTAATTCAATAAGTGTAATGCTCAGCGAATAAGTTTTTGAACACAATCGGCGTGCACTTTATCAAGTATCCAATTACACCAAGTGGTTACGACATATGCTTTTTCCGGCATACGAGAATATTTGTCGGAATATTTCTTCCTCCATTTACATGATTTCCTGTTTTTCGTCTGGAAAGCAGCTAAAGTGATGCACGAGCGAATTTACTTTTATCGTGGTTTCTGGAGTCGATCCGACGCCTGACATTCTACATTTATGAAAACACAGCTCGTAAAATGTGTGTGTATCTGCTTTTCGTCGACGTGGCGGATAAGATATAAAGGTATAAAGGTATTAAAAAAAGCTGACGGCACTTTTTTATTGCGGCGTAAACTACCGAACAACTTTCTTTCTCCGCACAATGTGTGCGAATCGTACCGAGTTTTATGCTCGCTGGGTCGTATGTCGAGCGCAGAGGGTTAAACGGAATTCGGTAAATGTGTCGCGTGCCAACAAGCTATCTTGCGTTATTCATAAAGCCATCGAACTCTACCGAACCCCTTGCCGACTTCTTCCAGTTTATGGTAGTTATAAATTCTAGGTAATGAATCTTGTGTGCAAAGTATATTTTCTTCAGTACGTGCTGTAGAAAAGCTCGATAGACATAATGGGCCGTCTATAAACTACGTTATCTATTTAAGGTAAGGGGGGGGGGGGCAAAAACTACGGTGGTTAACAGGGGTATAAGGGGAGGAGCTCAGTGGGAGTGAAGTTACGAACTTAAATAATGTTTTGTACGTTTCCCGATGAGAAATTTTAACAAAGTTTGCAAATTTTGCAAAAGGTGGCCCTGTAACGGTACAGTTTAATAATAACTTAATAAGTTTGAAAATCTCTTTCATATTTCAGTCTTCATACTCTTTCCCCTATTCCCCTCTTTTCCCTTTTTCAAAGTATTCTTTTTTCCCTGTTTTCAAGAAACTTCCCCTTTTTCTCGGGGTTTCGCCTCAATTCCAACTATTTTTGGTTAAAAGTTCATAAAGATTCATCTCTTTGGTTGAAAATTGATTTTTTCAACTAAGTCCAACTAAGGCGTTTTATAAATTCATTTATAATTATCTACCTGTCTACCAATGATTTTTCAATGTGTGATACGAGATTAGAGTATAATTCCACCGAAAATCAAGACCAAGCCGGGTGAATAATAATCAAATGGCTTCCCTCAGACAATTGTCGAGGATTTTTGTAATTAAGCCGACTGTGGGTATTGAGGAGAACAATACGGGATTTAGTATTGTTACCGACCTTATCGACACACAGGCAGCCCCAGGTACAGTTAAATACCGTTAAATACCGCATTGTTGATTGTCGTGGTTAATCGCTATAGCGTCGTTAAGGATTAGTGCGTCTGCATTGGTCACCTTGAAATAAGCTGCTGAATCAATCTTCAGTTATGAGAATTACGCGAATAAGCACGAATGAACACTCTTGTCCGCAATTGTATCGTCGTCAACAATTACCTGATGGAAATAGCACCGTGAATGCTGTATTTGTACGGATACGTAATTGTATGGCTTAGAAATCATTCGCAGAACCTTCGTAATTGGCTTGCTTTGAATAGATTTTCTGGGAATTAAACTGAATGAACTTATTATACAATAAGCACAAACAATAATCGTCAGAAACGGAAGAAAATTTTTTTTTCGTAAAATACAATTAAGAACTTCAGAATAGGTTATTTAAGGATTTTCATCATGGCATAAATCTTCATGGCATAATTCTTCATGGCATAATTTTTCATGCCATAATTTTTACAAATCATGGCTCTCGACAGATTGTTTCCATCTCTCTTCTGCCTCCTCCTCCACCTCTTCCGCATCCTTTTCCTCCATTCTTTCTCCATCCTCTCCACTTGTCTCGAGAGCGCGCAATTACGAGCAATCTGACAATTACCAAGCTGATGTCGACTCTGTGTCGTCTCTCACGTTTCAAAGTCGATCTAACCTTTAGGTATAGCAAAATTAACATAGTCAAAATCATCCGAGCATCTGGAAAGCATTTGCGTCATTTCCCGACATAATTTCACTTTTCATTTGTCGTATTTGGCCATTAACATTTTTTTCCTCCCTTGCGACTTTCCGTTTTCCGTCTCTCGCACGATTTTAAAACCCTTTCTCGAATGAAGCGGTCTGGAACTACTCCCCGCACAGCACGGCTGACTTATCCACAATCTGGGAGGATTAGGCTGATACAATATTCATAAGCCACTGGTCTACGTACCCTTCTTCCACTTTCCCTACCCTTGCTTCTTCCCTCTTCCGAATCAAGTCCTCTCGTACTCCCTCGATATTCGGCCTCTATGTAAATCAGCCCCAGTCTCTGTCGCATTTCTACACCATGAAACGAAAAATTCATAATTGCAAGCCTCAGACTCACCGCACTATTGACACTATTTTACTCTTTTTTTTTTCAGCAATGACGCTAGAAAAAAATGACTCTAAAGTAACTATTTACTCACAGTGGTCCGCTAATGTCACTATATCTTTACTTTACCTTGAAAAATATTTTTGAACTTCTTCGCTAATTGGCTAAAATAATATGCCCGCCATCTCAAAGAATTACAACGTATAGAAAAATTATCTCAATGACTGATTAGGGGCCTTCCATAAATTACTTAAAGTTTTTTTCCGGAAATTTTAAACCAGTACTCCGTAAAACAAGCATACAACTGAATCAGCAAGCTTTGCATTTTAATAAAAAAAATAATAAGTAATTTTTCCTGATACCATTTACCACTCTGTAATAATATTCGCGTAAATTCCATTCGTATGTAGAGGGAGCCGGCAACCTGTTTGTAAATGAAATTCGAGTATTCGAGTATCGGTAACAATAATGTAGGTACTATTCTCGACTCTCGAGCGCATTCATACCAGAACAAGCCCGCATTTACATATTCACGTACAAACGGTAGTGTATCTGAATTTTCCTATCGATATTCTATTGGATCCCACCGGCAACCCTGATACACACGATTGCACGTCTCTCACCGTGTTTCGAGTTTCGACTGATCCTATCCGATTTACCCATCGCTGCCTGCGAGCCTGCCTGCCTGCTCGCGATATTTCATTGCGATCTCAGGGCTAATTCAAACGGCGCGACTTATCTGAGAACTCATCGCAACAGGCTTGTTTTCCACAAGCCCTTCAATTCGGTATCGGATCTCCCCCCAGTCTGTATTTCATTCATCAATAAAATATTCCTAACAAAGCCCATCAAATAGAATCACACAGAATCAATAAACTCTTTCTTTCTTGCTTGGAACCGCATCACTATTGACACTTTTTCACCCCGTTTTTTTAACGACGGAGCTATTTTGATACTATTTTGAAAAAAGTTAGTCAGAGTCTTGCATCTGCAAAAACAGTTTCGTAGCCTATTAAGACGTTGATTAGGTCGTTCAAATTCCCCCCTCCCCTACTCTCCCTCCTTTCGCCTACGTCCCCTACCCTCCAATGATTCCCCTCCACGAAATTTTCCTACTATCCCTCTCCTTACTTCCCTCTTCACTTCCTCATCCTTCACCCCACTGCCCCTACTTCTCTCCCTTCTCTCTTCTCCCTCCTCTACTTCTCATCACACCACTTCTCCTACTATCTCTCCCCTCTCTTCCTCTACTTCTCTCCTCACTATGCCTTCCTCACTATCCCTTACTCTCTCTCACTTACCCTACGTTCGCTCCCCTCACTCTCCCTACTCCTCCCTCTACTACCCCTCTCTACACTTCCCCTCTTCACTAACTTCTCCCACATTTCCACCCCACACTTCCCCTCACATACTCAACCTCATTTCCCTACTGCCGATCCCCTTACTTTCCATCTCATACTTATCCTCACTTCCCCTACGTCACCCTCCTCTACTTCCCCTTTTCTCCACTTCCCGTCACTTCATCAACTTTCAACTACATTCCCATCCCACCTTCCCTACAATTTTTTTCCTCCTTACAACCCCTCCCCTTATTCCCCCTACTTCCCCTAAAATCAGTTCCCTTCCCGGAAAAGAGTACGATGGTCGGAAGGACACCTGATTGAAACTATAAGGGATTTCAGAGAATTTTAAAAATTTTAAGAGATTCAAAAACTTTCATCTAATTTCCAAAGATTTGAAGGTTTTTAGAATCTTTGAAGAAATTTGAAGAGATATTAGAAATTTCAAGATAATTTACGCAGTTTCAAAGTATTTTCAGGGATTTTGCCAGACCTATGGTATTTTAAAAGATTTCAAGAGATTTAAAATATATAAAGGAACTTTAAAAAGGTATCTAAGATATTTAAGGATTTAAAAGATTTTATAGAGAACTTCACGGAGTAAATGAAATGGAATGAAAATTGAAGAGACATCTAGGAATTTCTACGGATTAGAGGGATGTTAAAACTGTCAAAGTATCTTAAAGCACATACTCTGTAAATTTGAATAAGTTCATTTTTTTACTTATTTGAATCGGTAATAGTTTTCGAGGAATTTCGAAGGATTCCAATATAATTTAGAGTTTTTTAAAAGACTTCAAATATTTCAAGGGCTTTATCATATTTCATGTGGTTTTACGGGATTTCAAGGGATTCCAAAGTTTTTATCATTTTCTAAGGAATCTTGAAATATATTGGAGATTTCAGGATGTTTGGATTTTACTCGATTTTTGTGAGATTATTAGGGATTTCACAAGATTTATGGTATTTTATAAATCAAAGATTTCAAAGGATTTTGAAAAAGTTTTTAAGGGTTTTGAAGGTTTTTTTGAATTCAAAGGAATTTAACGAAATTTCAAAAATGTTAAGGATATTCAAATAATTTCGTGCAGTTTTAGAAAGACCTAG
>CAKNWW010347391.1:0-20133 GCA_932074435.1 Andricus kollari | reverse complement strand
TATGTTCCTTCCAACCCCAGACCTCCACTCCATAACACAACACCGCCCAAACCAACGCATCAAACAACCAAACCCGCATTCTCCAATCGTCATTGAACCTTCTCTTTCCTATACCCCATACTTGTCCCATTACTTTACTCGCACATTCGATTCTTTTCCTCACCTGTACCTCGCTTCCCCCTCTTCTGTGTTAAAATATTTATATTTTTGGTTAAAAATGTAACTGTTGGGTTGAAAATTGAACTGTATTGTAGAAAGATCATCTTTTTGGTTAAAGATAAAACTGTTTGGTTGAAAATGAATTTATTTTGTTTGAGGATTCAACTATTTCGTTGGAAATACGTCCTTTCGGGTTCAATTCAATTGCTTTTGATTAAAAAAAATCTTTTATTGGTTAAAATATCAACTATGACATACATTTTTTTGTTGAGAATTCACTTTTGCATGAAAATTCAACTACTTGGTTGAAAGTTAAACTACTTTGTTAATTCATAGGAAATATTAAAATTTTACCACCCCCTGCAAAACTTACGGATCCTAACGAAGAGTGTTTCGAGATATTAAAAAAAGAACTTTACGTAATTTATGCCGGGCCCCTAATTAGTTATTGAGAAAATTTTCCGGTATGTTTTGAATCGTGGAGATGACGGACATATTATTTTATTCAATTGGGGAAAAAGTTCAAAAATATTTTTCAAGGAGTGTTAAGAAATAGTGCCATTAGCAGGCAAATGTGAAAAATAGTGTCTTTAGTGTGGAATCCGCGAGTATGAATTAATTGCAGAGCCGAATTTTCATTTCTAGTTTTTTATTGCAAACTTGACAAGCAAAAAAAACAATACAAGTGAAAGCATAGGTGTTCTGTAATAACACAAAAATTGATAAGCTGCCGTGCCGCCCCAAAAAAATTTCCGCCTCAAGGATTTCCTCGAGGATTTTTTTAATAAGGATAATGTATTTTGAATTTATTTTACGTACCAAGACGAGAGAATTGGAGGGATACATAGGGGTGAAGACAAAGATTTGCACCCCCGACAATGGCAGCATCACATAGTCCATCTCGAATTGCTCTGTAGGCATGTTCCATGGCAAATAAACTGGAACTACAAGCTGAGTCGACAGTGTAACTGGGACCAGTAATTCCCAGCCAGTAAGAAATTCGATTTGCAAGCATAGCTCGACTGCATCCTGTTATACCGAAACCATTTACCTGTAAAAGTAATATTTTTTAATCAGATGATTATAAATCTTTGGCTAAAAAACTTGAAGGTCCACAAGAAATTAAATAAAAAGGGATTTAATTTAACAAGGGTCCCGAAACTCATGAAATTATGTACTAAATGTGTAAATATGATTAGATAGATTAATTTGACCAAACAAAAATATAAATTATGAAGGTTCCCAAAAATATTTCAAAATGACAAAATGGCTACATTTAATATTAGCTTTTTTTTAAATCACTTTTCAGGGTGAAAAACGATACTTATTTACATTCATTTTACACTGCTGTTTTTAAGAAAAAAACAATATTCTAGCATTTCATACTTTGAAGGAAATTACATTTTTCAGATATACTTTACGTTCGCAATTTTACTATTTCGATTAATTGAACTACTGATATAAACAAATATTTCTTCACATTTTTCAGACTACCTCAACAATGCATGTAAAGCAAAGAGAATTTTTTTTCAAGATAACACGATAAATGTAAAATCGAAAAAGTCGAGAGGTCAATAGTATTAAAAATGCGAACAGGAAATAAGTATTCGACTGATACGTTGGTGGCTTTGCGAATACCTTGACTCGTCCGCCTAGCCAAATTATTTCCCGCATGAATTTGAATACTATTAATCTCTTGACTTTTTACATTTTTGGTTTCAAATATAAAAGTAAATACTAATTGTGCGAGTATTTATAGCATTATCATTAATGCTAATTACATTCTAATATAAGGATTTCAAGTGATAGATATTTTTAAGTTGTACGTATATTAATTGAACAGTTCAATAAAAATAGGAAAAGACAAATTAATGATGTAATAGCAAGGAAAAGTAAAAAAAATTCAACCTTTTTACATTATATTAGGGACGTAAAAAATTATTTAAATTGGAATAAGAATGTAAAACAACAGTTTGAAACTGAATGTGAGAGCCTGCCAAAAGCCTTTTCTAATTAAATAATAATAAGTTGTCTACTGAAATCCTAAAAAAATTCCCTGGCGATTTCAGGTATCTCAAGATTTTTCCATTTTTTAATCAATTCTGATCCTATACCCTTTTAAAGCGTTTAGTAAATATACAATTTCGGAAATTTATTACAAAAAATGTTTTTTTTTCAGTCCTGGTAAATATCTATAAACATGGACTAGGATTGAAAAAAAACATTACACAATTATAATTCTGTAAAAATTGTATTTTTATGTGTAAAATAAGGTAATGATATTTTTTCTTTTCATTTGTGAAAGTAACTTTATAAATCCAGTACTATCCAGTACTATAAAATTAATTTTACAAATGAAAAAGCATCGTTATTAATTTTTCTATTACAATGCCAATTCCATGTTTTCCAGGTGAGTAGACACCCGGAATGAGCTTTCATAACTGAACGATTAAAAATGTTCAGCGTTGGAAATTAAGCGATTTTAAATGTAAACCCTCGAGAATTATTAAGTTTGAATTGAAGACACTTCGAAATTGAATAATTTATGATTAAAAACATGATGACTTGACAACTATCAAAAAATAAAAGATCAAAATCTTAAATAAAGTTTTCAAGATTTAGATATATAAACCTGAAACCCCTAAAAATTCGTAAATTAAAAATTTGATAATTCGAAATTGAATCGTATCAGATTTAAAACGTATAAAATCTCATATTTTCACAATTAAAGCTGCACAGTTTTTCATTGGAAACCTTCGAAATTAAAATATTGAAAATCAAAGCCTTTAAAATTTAACAATTATTCACAAAATCGTGAATAGTTAGGAGTTGAACTGTTAAAAATTGGTTATCGCCGACTTTAATTAAAATGAACGAAATTCTATACGCTCTCCATTAAATAAAGGGTACGCCATTATGTACCAAATGTTGAAAATTGGGTAACATAGAAACATATTATTTGGAATTTTGAAAGAAAAACCTTATTTCATCGACTTCTTCCAGACCATTTATTTAGCATTTTGTACATAAAAATTGACGTTTCGGAATCAGACCGATTCCCTCATCAGATTATCTATAAAATTACGCAGATAGTTAGTATTTTGGAACACACACTCCGTCATCCCTATAAATTCAATTTTTTTTTTTCTAATTTTCAACATAACTTTTATATAATTTTAAACTTCGAATAATTAAAGTATTATTTAAATTCTACATACTTTGTAATCAAAAAAGGTCTTAATTATTTTAAAAAATGAGCATTCTATTTATATTAGGGATGACTATTTTAGTACATCTTTTGAGAAAAAAATTTTCCATTTCATTTCCAAAATACTAACTATCAGTGATAAAATTTGCTTTCCAAGCGATTTATTACCTGAAGTTTTTCATAAAACCAGGTCTTTTCTGATTCTGAGAAACAGGCCCCAATAAAAACTCCCGTCCTGGAGCCTCGGAGATGACGTGGGTTCACTCCAGCATCGACAATTGCCTCGTAGGTGTGTTCCAAAAGCATTCGACACATGGGATCCATAGTATGTGCTTGCTTGAAGTGGACCCCAAAGAAGACGGAATCGAATTTTCCGACATTGTTCACTTTTCCAGTACGTTGGGGAATTTCGGGATGATCTGGAAATTCGTTCCGAATGATTTTTTGATCAATTGTACAATATTCTATTGTTTTTTATTAATTATTTATCGTTGGCTATCAAATACAACAATTTCTGTTGGTATACATTTTTAAACCAAAGCTAGTTTCAGTTAAAGAAATTATACCAGTAAAATTAATTATCAAATAATTTATTTTATTAACACTAATTAGTCTATCAGTTTGATGATCTTTTATAAGTTTTTTTTTATGATTTCAAGATCGCAGTTAGCTTGATATAAGTAAGGAAAGTTAAAAAATATTGTTTTCCATTTAAAAAAGCGTTGATTTCTGAGATGATGTGGGACCAATAAAATGGGATAGTTGCATGAATTTAAGACAATATATTTTTTAAATACTGCACAACATTATATGAATTGTAGAACATTTAGCCAAATTTTTGTAATAATAATAATACCTCATAATACCTAATAATATCTCATTTTCCCGCAAAAAATTAAAAAATGATATATTTTAAAGTTAAAAAAGATATACTTAAATGTATGTGAAAAAACTTTCCTCAGGTAATCACATTCTGCTTTCCGTGCGCCTTTAATTTCACAAGACAAAAAGAATATTTAAAAATATGCAACTACCCCGTTAATTTCGAATAAAAATGCTGATGTATTCGGTAACCATGTAGCTCACAAAACATGAAACATGAATGCACATTAAGACTGTGAGCATTATTAAGCACTATGAGCTTTTGCAAAATCAAGATATATTTTTACAACTTTGTAAGTGTTAAATAATATTTGAACATCTTTTAAAGAAATTAAATAGTTTTATTTACCTTCCATTCTAAACTTTAATCAATTATTGAAAATATTTACATGTTATTATTTCTTTTAGAATACAATATTTTAACAAGTTTCCAGACAACATTGTTCGATCAAAAAGTTTTTGGCTATTGATTCAATCGAAATTTTATTTTTTAATTTTTGTTCAAGAATCTTTTAATATAAATATAAGTGTCTGCACGTACCGAAAAAAGCCGACCATTTGTATTGAAATTTCGGTACAAATAGCCGCTTTTCCAGCTCCCCTATTCGTACCGAAAAAATCTGGCTATTTGTTCCGAAATTTCAGTACACATAACCACGGCCTTTATTAAATTTATATTTTCTCTTACGACTTTAGTTTTATAATTCTAGGAAGAAAACAAATAATTTGCAAATATAAAAAACATATATTTTTTGAAGTTAACAGTTCCCTTGTACGAGACTAATTATTTATTATAGATAAATAAAGCTGTAAGTAAAATAATAAATAAAATCATACTAGCTTGATTCTTTTATTGAAAGGCAACTTTTTATTTTAAAAAGACCATTCTTTTAAATTTGTATACATTTCGCAAAAACTCACCTAATTTCCATCGACGATCGTCGTCTGAGATTAGATCGACTTTGTTGAATAAATTTTCCTTGAAATGTTTTACGTTATCAGAATCCGGAAATCTTCCTGCAATACCGGAAATGACGATTTCTTCCCCTGGATCTTGAGCTGCAAGTCCCCTGTCTTTGCAAACTGTTTTTCCACTCATCTTGCAGGCTAGATATCCAAAATTAGCCTAAATGAGCACCACTAATTATCCTTTTTCACTTTTTACACCACATTAATCAAATCCAAACTATTGTTTTTATCTTTCCTACTGACGATGAGGCCCGCGCAAGACTGAGAAATTTTTTAAACGTCCTTTTATAAACACCGGTCACCCCCACTTGACAAAATTGCAGCCAAGTCCCAATCTCCTTCAAACTTATTGGAATCGAAATTTAATTTGATTCAACATTAACCCCAGTGTAGCCTTGCACAGTTAATTAGATATGCAGTGCAGAAAGCAATTCAGTTTTTTAAACTGGCTACAACTCTTTAGCGTTTGCGCTAAGAAATTGTAGATTGCTATTCAATATAGGTATGTTGATTAATGAAATATGGACTTAATGGATTGCAATATATAATTTGTATTAATAAGTCCATCAGGTCTATATTTTAAATTATTCAGAAACTTAATTTCTAAAGGGACACTACTTATTGAATGTTATTAATGTAACAGGACAAAAATATCAGAACTAAGGGACATTTGTTTCTTGAATCTTTCAAGTTCTTATTCAGTAATAGGCGAAAACTTCACATTAACTTAAAAAATTTAGAATTTGAATCAAAAAAGCGAAATTTGTATTTTTTCAAGTTTGGAGTTCAATCAAATTTGAAAAGCATGTAAATTGTAAAAAGAATGCGAAATTAAAAGCGGTTAGTTTTCATACTAATTTAAATTTGCTAACAACAGGGCTTGGATCGACTAGAAGCTTAAAAAAGTAGCATTAGTCGTATTGGCCGAAACAATAACTTTATTTGTTTATGAATATAGTGTTATCAAAATAAATTTTAATGTTCAAACAATTTTTTAACAATAGTCATTTACCTTGAAGGATTTTGACTCTGGGTTTAAAATATTTCTTTCTGATTTTTTAAACTTGTTAACTTGGATTATTTTCAAATGAGACAAGTTTGTAATTTCCATTAATTTTGAACTTCAGGAACATTCATTTTGACCATTTAAAAATTGAAATAATATGTACATTTTTTTAATTAATATAATATAGATACGATAACAAAGAAATATGAATTTTCAACAAAATTGTTGAATTGAAAAATATATAATTTTGACAAAAAAGACTAATTTTTTTCGAAAAAAGATCAATTTAAAACAAAATAGTTGAATTGAAAAAAAAAATTAATTTTTAACCAAATTGTTGCATTTACAAACCAATAGTTGGACTTTCAATCAAAGGAGACGGATTTTCAATAGAATAGAAGAATAGAAGAAATCAATTTTTTTTTGTACTTTTGAACCTGCAAAGCAATAATCCGAAAGAAAAAAGTAAGAAAAATTGACAGTTTTTTGACAAAAAATGGTGAAGGTTTCAGTTTTTACAAGTATTTTTATAGAAAAATGCTTATTTTAGTGCAACGTTTTTTTCTCCTAAACTCTTTGTTAGATGTTGCTAAAAGTTTCACATTTTGACTATCAGTCTTACCGAAACAAAAGGTTCATATCTAAGATCTAGAAAGATTAACGGTTTTTTGGTTATACAGCATTTTATGGGGGTGTTTTCATACTTTAAACATCCAAGTATGGAAATCATCATTTCTTAGTAACTAAAGTCACTGGAGATTTTTTATTTAAATGCTAGGGTATGAAATCACTTTCAAATAAGTAAAGGAAGCGTGCATATCACAGATATTATATACGTGCAATTTACTTCAAGGGTTGTTTTATCATCCCTTGAATATTTAATCCAGAATATCGACATTTCTTAATGACTAAAATCACAACAAGTTTTCTGATTAATCTATGAGGATAGGAATAATATCAAAGTAAATAGGGAAGGTGTAGAACGACAAAATGATGTCTTTGAATTTTTCTAGAGGGTTGTTTAATCGTCCCTTACTTAGAGAAGCAGAGAAATTAACTTTTCGTAAGGAATAAATTAATAAATTTTGTAAAGGAATAAATACATATAGGAAATATCCTTTAGGAGGACTTGCATTATAATTTATTTTCAGGGTAGTTTAATCATCCCTTAATTATTGAAACAAAGAAATTGATACTTTATACGGGATAACGCACCACATATTTTTTTATTAACATAATATTGATCAACAAAGTCACTTTAAAACATACATAGGAAGCATCTTTTAACAGGATTTACATTAGTATTCATTGTCAGGGTCACCTAATCATCCCTTATTTATTGAAGAAGGAAGTCGATATTTTATACGGGATAAAGCAGCAGAGATTTTTTTATCAATACATTGATCAACAAAATCACTGTAAAACATATACAGGTAAATTGATATTTAAAAGGGGACAAAGCAACAGAAATTTTTCATTATTAATTCATCATTGATTAAAACAGTTCACAAGGGAAGCAATAAGATAAGCTTGCGACAAACTTTTCACACATGAACAAACTTGCACCAATTTGTGCAAACCTGTTCTAACTTGTATGTTCTAACAATGTATATTCTAAAGTGATTTTGTTGATCAATAATATGTTAATAAAAAAATCTGTGGTTGGTTATCCCGTACAAAATATAGATTTCTTCGTTACAATAATTAAGGGATGATTAAACTACCCTGAAAATAAATTTTAATGCAAGTCCTCCTAAAGGACACTATCTATATGTATGTTTTAAAGTGATATTGCAGGCCTGATCTTTGGTGATTTATTCCTTACGAAAAGTTCATTTCTCTGCTTCTCTGAGTAAGGGACGATTAAACAACCCTCTAGAAAAATTCAGACATCATGTTGACGTTCTACACCTTCCCTATTTACTTTAATATGATTCCTATCCTCATAGATTGATCAGAAAACTTTTTGTGATTTTAGTCATTAGGAAATGTCGATATTCTGGATTAAATATTCAAGGGATGATAAAACAACCCTTGAAGTAAATGCACATATATAATATCCGTGCTGTGCACGCTTTCTTTACTTATTTGAAAGTGATTTTAAACCCTAGCATTTAAATAAAAAATCTCCAGTGACTTTAGTTATTAAGAAATGTTGATTTCCATACTTGAGTGTTTAAAGCATGAAAACACCCCCATAACATGATGTATACCCAAAAAACCGTTAATCTTTCTAGATCTCAGATATTAACCTTTTGTTTCTGTACGACTGATAGTCAAAATGTGAAACTTTTAGCAAAATTTAACAAAGAGTTTAGAAAAAAAAAACTTTCACTAAAATAAGCATTATTCTATTAAAATACATGTAAAAATTGAAACTTTGCTAATTTTTTGTTAAAAAACTGTCAATTTTTCTCACTTTTTTCTTTCGAATTATTGCTTTGCAGGTTCGAAAATACAAAAAAAATTAGATCTGGAATTTTTCACAAGTATAATCCACCTAAAAATTATTTTAAAAAACTGAAAACGATGTGTTTATTTTTAGGGAGTAAAATTTATAAAATTATATGACTATTTTTAATCTGAAATTGGTTTAGCCGTGTTAGGTGAAGGCATTTGAGACGGGGCATGTTAGGTGTACTCGGGTTTCTTTTTTGGGGTTTCTAAATATTATTTTGTGGATGGGGGTATGAAAGAAAGTCTTAAGAAGATGTTTGGGATGCTTATTCTTAATTTGAAATTTGGTGTGCTGTTTTAGTTGAAGGCAGCTGCGACGGGCTTCGTTGAATGTACTGGGGGCTATTTTGGGTTTTTTTATTTAAATATTACTGTATAGAAGAGGATATGGACTAGAGTCTGGGGAGGTTTCTGGGGTGATTATTTTTAATTTTCAATTTTTGTTGGCTGTTTTAGTTAAAGGTAGCTGAGACGGGGTTCATTAAATGTACTACGGGTTATTTTTTAGGGCTGTTGAATTTAACTGTGAATATGGGGATAATATGAAATAGAAATGGCTGTTTTAGTTGAGGACAGTCCAGACGTGTTTGGTTAAATGTGCCAGGGGTGGTTTTTTGGGTTTGTTGATTATTATTACTGCAAGGTTGTGAATATAGTTTAGAGTCTTGCAAAGATAACCGAAGTGATTATTATTTTTTATGCTGTTTTTGTAAAGCCCGCAAAATTATTAATTAAAAAGACTTACATCATTTCTTTATTATTTATATTTTTAATTTGGGGTAAAAGTTAGAGTTATGTGTTGTTCTCGGAAAATTATATTTACTATTTTCTGTGAGCTAAAGAATATCTCAGACCTATGATATACGTTTTCTTGTACTTAATCGTTAAGGTTTACTTTGAGGTAGATTTTTAGTGTCAGAGTTGATTTTGTGAAATAATTTTTGGGGGCGGTGTTTTGACAATTAATTTTTAAAGTTTGGAGAGACCAACAAAAGCCCAAAATTCTGGCGTAGTTGATTTTTTTAATTTCTCTGATTTGCTGTAGCGAAGGTACTCGCTGCCAGCATCTCCACCCGACATTTTTTTTTTTTTTTTTTTTGAGAAAAATAAAACAGCCCAAAAGACGGCATCAGTGCACGGCCGGTAAACAATTTCAAGTCCACAAAGTGCACAGTTGTCCGTCACCCGAAAAGATTAATTCTCGTCTAAAATATTTCCTTCTAAAATTTGTAACATATCAACTTGCATTATTTTCAAATGTTTACATGCATTTTGAACTAGAGTTGCCTGGATTTTAAAATTTTCGTAACATAAACGTTTTTTTAATTTGGAATACTTTTTCGCTTTTAAATTTTTTTAAAAACTTAACATCTTGCAAAGTAAAAAATGTCAATTTTCTGTTACGCTGAGGTTTATTTCAATTTCATTTTTTTTCAAAACTTGAATATTTTTCATTTGAATTCTTATTGATTAGAAAGGATTTCTAATTTAAACTTTTTTCAAAACGAAAGTCTAACATTAAAAATAGATGAATTCTTTTATTTAGCATTCTTATTGAAGTCATTCACATTCAAATATTGTTCAATTTTGAATTTATTTATTTTAAAATTGTCCCATTCTAAGCTCTTTGCTTCCTCATAGAGGAAGTTTTGTAATAATAACAATTTCGACAATCCTTTAATTCGTTTAATTAAACTTTCCTTAATTAAAAAATGTCTGATACAATGTTCTAAGTAATTGTTGGGATGTGCGTGTGTGCTTTTACACTTTTATATACTATTTTAAGAACGTTTTTTTTGTAGTAAAACTGTTTTTATTAACATAATTCGAAGTTGATTCTACAATAGAAAAGATTATTTGACTCGAGACTAATCGATTAACCTATAATATTATTAAATTTGATTGAAAAGTAACAAATTTATGCTCGAAACACCTGATTCTTATAGTCAAACTTTTTTCACTGACATAATTCAAAGTTGATGCAAGAAATATTTGTTTTTTTTCCCGAATCGAGACGAATTTATTTAGCTATAATATTAATACATTTTATTGAAGAGTAATGAAGTTATGGTCATTTTTATTTATAATATTTAAAAAATCTGTATTTACAGTAATCATAATGAGGGAGCAAAGTGCCAATCAAATGAGCACCATACCACTATAAATACAAAATGGAAACATCCTTTCAAATTTTAGAATGGTTTATTTTTATGCTTTTCACGCTCAAATGTTACCCAATTTTAAATGAATTAGTTATATATATCTGTAATCATAAAATCTTAATTCTCAGTAGTTTAAAATAATAATATTAACTTGAAATTGGTCAATTCATAAATGATTATCCAATTTTTATATTTAGAACGATTACAATTGAAAACTATTCAAGGAAAAGCCTCCAGATTTAAATGGTTGTTGTTTCAGTTTCGACATTCATACATTTTAAATTTTAAAACACTTTTGAAATTCAAAGCATTTGAATTTAAACGATTTTGGATTCCAAGAATTCAAATACGAAAGCAGTTCAATCTAGAAGCGACCAAAGTTAAAAATATTTTCTGACAATATTTCAACAATAAATGAATTTAGGTTGAACGCCTCATTCATTTATAAAGTTTAAAATTGGCTTTAATTCACAAAACTTTTGTTTAAATTTTGAACCTAAATCGCCTTTAATAATTTAATTAAGGGCATGTGATACTTACCGTATGACCCATATTAGTTTCCCCACGTTTATTTTTCACAATTACAAATATTTTTAGCTTAAACTTTGGGAAACGGTGAAGCTCATGAAATGAACGTCTAAGCACTATTCTTTATTGAAAAATTAAAAAGAAAGTTATTTCCTGATTTATTAATATAATATTTTTTGAAAAATATGCTCAGAATAACTATCACATACTCTCATTAATTTCAAACCTTTGAAAATTGCAATGAAAGCGTCAGCATTTCTAAAGGATTTGAATTCATGAATATTTTGAATAAAACTATATAAACATTTTTTTAAAGATTATTATATTGATAATTATTTATGAAGCAGGAAACCTTTCACGATATTCGTCAGGTTTCCTTGTCCAGCTTGATTAAAACCTTATCGGGAAAAAGTAAAAAAACGGTCGTTCGAATTGCGAAATTGTTCTCACGTCAAGCATTAATTTATTTGCAGGAAGTCGAATTTCTGTCAAGTGAGTCACACAGAATATCGGCATTTTTTGTTTAAATTATTGAAATAATGTATACTGAGGGGTAGCGTTCCAAAACGACATATTCAACATTTTTTTAGAAAATAGGATTATTGTCTGAAAAAATCATATAATATCTAATACACATTGTCGCACAAGATTTTTTTTGTCATTTTTCAAATTCGTTTGCGACTGAACAGCTGCAAATCTATTTTGCTTTTGCTTCTTTTAAATCACCGTCTAAAGTTGAGGAAACATGAGCTTCGATCGAAAAAAAATTCCACTATATTTAACGCCACAATTCAGCACTGAAGAATCTCGGGAGCGAGATTTTTTGTTATAAAATGATATAAAAAAATCTTCTCCCTCCTGTTTTTAATTTGCTTCCTAAATTAAAAATTCGAGTTTCGGAAAATTTTGCTGTCTCTCCTGAAAAATTGTCAAATTGTTGATTAATTTTCTTCTGTAATGCGACCCTGCAACTATTTTTCTTATTCAAAAATGAGATTTCAATTTTTCTTCCTTTTAGAATATTATTTAATTCGTAAATTTCATAAGTTTAACAAACATATTAAAATATCCAAAACATTTTTCAAAATCGTAAACGCATACCTAATAATTACATGAGGATTTTTAGTAACAAAAAGTAGTTACATATTATATGGATATAAATTTTGTAAATTTCAAAAGCTGCAATATAATATTAATCAGGAATTATTCTATTAGGAGTTATTTGCAACAAGAAGTGAATATTTTGCTAGCGCAGATTACAATAAACGTAATCAAAATAAACGTAATCAAAAGGATAGGTGAAAATCAAAAAGTTGGAATTATTCGATCTTGAACTGAAAAGAAAAAAAGTATTACAGATCAACATAAAACATTTTCGAGATGAAGAAGTACGCTCTTCTTTTCTGAATAGAATTTTTTTTAATGACAATTTTGGTATATAAACTATTAAAAATATTTCGTACGACAAAACATAATAATATCTGATTCTCGAAGTTTAAAATATGAAAATTATAATTTCCTTATTATTATTCTATATAATACAATGAATTAAATAAATAATTACCTGGGTAAAATTGTAATATTATTGATTTTTTCGCGCCCTTAGTTTCTGTATAATTTGTTTGTTTGTTAAATAAATACAATGCCATAATTATCCTAATAATTCATATTTTTATGTTTATTTATCAAGATTATACATTTAAAAATCATTTTCATGTTTTGAAAAATATTATAATAAATGTAAAATATTACTTTAAATTTATTTAAAATCATTTTTTATAAAAAAATAAGGAGAATATCGATTATTTATTTGACAAATATTTTCTTGCTTTTTACCTAATTTAAATTAAAATAAATTCCATCTGATACTATTAAATGCTCAAAATAAATTGGTTTTACCACTAAATTGCATTAATGGGACGGGCACGATTACTGGGACAATTACCGGAGGACAAGGTTATGCAATAAAAATTTTTTAATTTTAAAGAATAATTTTATTCTGAATAAAGCTATGAATCAAGTGTCTTACAGATGGAAAGTACAAGTTTTTATTAATATTTTGTTCATAAACTCAACTTCAAAGTATGCTTCTTCTCATAATAAGCGCGTGTTATCGGGATGGCACCGATATTTTTCGGGCATCTAAATCAATTATTTTAGTCAAATCAATCAATTTCAATGTGGAAATTAAACTCTTAATCCATAACGCTAATAAAATACTATTTTGTTGTCAGATGACATATAAATTCGGGGAAATTCAGAAAGTGATTATAACTATGAAACAATAATAATTGGAAACGAGAACAAAGCTTTAGTGTATAAATCTGCAATAAATCTTGAAAACGTCCTAAATTTGAAAAAGGGTAGCCAGGAACACGTTACCGGATGATATTTACTCATATTTATTGGAATTTATTTTGATACAGAGTAAAGTAAAAATAATTGGCACATAGGATATTAGGATTAGGACAATTATTTCTCCAAACGCAAGCGTACAATATTCCAGGGGCATGATATTGTCAACTTTTTGATTTTCACCCCAACTAAAACAAAGCTGCTTGGAAAAATAAACGATTAAAAGGCATAAATCAATTAGAAAAAAGGAAATAAAAGGGCATTCAACTTGAATTCAGGTGAGAGTTAAGTACATAGTATATATTGTCTCGTTTCGAATCTTTTTTAAAATACAGTACAGCAGCTCTCAATGAATATGCGTTCTTATTTATGTGGTAACGCATCCAGTGTCAAGGGTTGCCCGGATGTCGCATCATTCTGCATAGTATATCCATATATAAGAGCCACTAGTAATCAAATTTATAACAGCTTGTAATACGCATTGAGATTAGAAAGCATTTATAAACTTGTAAACACCTTTGATTTAAATACATAAATCAACTTATCAAGAAGTCGATTAGGAAATGAAGCAATAATCACCAAAAGATATTAATCCCGTTTGACGTAAAATAAAATACATAAAAATTAATAATTGAACTTGCAGAAAAAAAATCAAGAATTTTATTCTATAAATAATATCTTTATAAAAAGTCAATATTAAATATTGGCGGAATTAGTCATCGTCAAGTGAATAGACTATGCGTTTTGCATTTCTTTATTCATTCGTGAATATTAAATCATAATTAAGCTCTGACGTCCTACACTGCATGTATATAGAGTCAAATTTTGCATTTAAATTTTGACACACTTTCATGTATCCAATCGATTTGAAACTTTGTATACGTACGTATTTCCGATGACACTACAAAATTTTATCAAATTTCAGTTTAAAAAAATGAATAAAACTATTTTTTTTAAATTACATTACAACTTTCTATAAGATTTGAGTTGCCACCACTCCCCCTTCCAACGCTTCTTCTCCACGGGTTATTCTCACCTTAAAAAATTCCAACAATATGGGTATCCATGAAAAATAAAAAAAGTGGAATTTGAAAAGGTCTTGGAGAGTATAGTTCCAATTACCGTTCACCCCCCTCTACTGTTGTTAAATAATTATATTAAAATTTGAGCCCCATCCCCTCCATCCTTCTAGATGGAGTTCGAACTAACAAATTAGAATGCTCGATTTTGCGATGCACTTGAGAAAGTAATACTTGAGAAAGAATAAAAAGCAGAAAAAAAAAATTTTTCTATTAAAAAAAAGCTTTTATCAAAATATAGTAAAAATAAACGAAATAACTGACTCTGAAAAGGGGGGTATTATTTTTAGTAACATTATTATTATTATATTATTATTGATACCCCTATTTTCAGATTTAATTATTTCATTTCTTTTTACTATATTTTAATAAAAGTTTGTTACAAATTTTTTTTTTATCCATTACGCACTTAAGCTTGCCAGCGTCAGTTGAGTTCATTAAGTGGAAAAGTTGATTGCCTTTATCGAAAAATCTGACGAAAATGCAAATAAATGGTTGAAATAGACGTTCCTTGTTATACTTACAAATAAATGTTTACGTAGGCAATTTGCAATTGAGGAGCTTACTTTCAAAAGGGAACATATCCACTTGGGAAAATTTTTCCGAAAGTTAAAAAAAATCGTTGTTCGTTCTGATGAATTTTTTTACAGCTACTTTTATGGTCTAGTATGTTGAATTAAGCTCCAAAAATGATTTCCTAAAATATGAACATTCTATCGCAAAAACTAAACCCTGCTGATAGTAAAAAGATTGAAAGAGATCGAAATTTGGGGATAGGAAAAGAAAGAACTATTCTATCTCTCTCAATGAACCACTTTGCATCCCTAAAACGCTATCTTTTCTTATCCCTAATCTCAATAATTTTCTATCTTTTTCTCTATCCTTCGTGACCAAGGACTTTTATCTTTTTCGATCCCTTAGTCTATCTATCTATTACGAATTTCAATCTTTTTCAATCCCTTTCTGTACCCTTCGTGACCCAGGACTCTTATCTTTTTCTATCCCAAAAAATTGGGGAGTCCATCAAAAAATTTAAAAATTCATAAAAAAATGAATTTGACGTTGACCACGTATCAGAAAGACAAGGTGACGTCCATGCTTCTATACCTACATACTTAAAATTAATTTCCATACCTACCAGTCGACAACTGTGTCGAACTTGGAAGAAAACGGGTTGCCAGGCCTCAACTTATAGTCCCGAAGCCTGATTCACTTGTTGGCTACTTTTACCCTCAGCCACCTAGTGTCACCCTGCTGGAATTAAAAAGGTATGGATCCTATCTTTTTGAATAATTTTGAACCTTTACGATAGAAAGAGAATGTATCCCATTCTATCTCTTTGTCAATATAAATTCACGTCTATCTTTTTCAACGCCGTCTTTTCTATCAAATCCTATCCATTACCTATCCACGTCAATCTTTTTTTATCTCACTGTCAATCTCAATTCGCGTCTATCTTTTTCAATCTCTTTTTCATTACATCATCCGCTTCTACGTTTATCAACGTAAATCTTTTTCTATCTATTTTTCAATCTGAATTCACGCCTATGTTTTTAAAATACCCTCTTCTCTATCTCGTCCTATCCTTTATCTGTCCACGTCAATATTTTTATATCTCTGAATCAATCTAAATTTCCATCTCTCTTTTTAAATCTCCTCTTCCCTATCTCATTGTATTATTCATCTATCAACGTCTATCTTTTTCTATATGAATTCATGTCTATATTTCTCAATACCCTCTTCTCTATCTCATCCTATCCTTCATCTATCCACCTCAATATTTTTCCATCCATGAAACAATATTAAATTTCCATCTATCTTTTTCGATCTCCTTGTCCCTATCTCATTGTATGATACATCTATCAACGTCTATCTTGTTCTATCTATTTTTTAATCCGAATTCTCGTCTATCTTTTTCAATACTCTCTTATCTATCTGATCCTATCCTTCATTTAGCAACGTCTATCTTTTTCTATCTATTTTTCAATCTGAATTCACGTCTATCATTTTCAAAACCCTCTTCTCTATCTCAACCTATCCTTTATCTGCCCACGTCAATATTATTCCATCTGTGAATTAATCCAAATTTCCATCTATCCTTTTCAATCTTCTCTTCCCTATCTCATTGTATCATACATCTATCAACATCTATCTTTTTATATCTTTTTCTCGATATGAATTCACATTCATTCTTTTCCAATCTTCTTTTCTCTATCCCATCCTATGCTTTATCTATCCACGTCAATATTCTTATATCCCAGAATTAATCTAAATTTCTATCTATCCTTTACAAACTCCTCTTCCCTATCTCATTATATCATACACCTGTCAACGTCAATCTTTTTCTATTCATTTTTCAATCTAAATTCACGTATATCTTTTTTAATCCCCTCTTCTCTATCGCATCCTATCCTGCATCTATCTACGTCAATCTTTTTATATATCTCTGTCAATCTAAAGTTGCGTCAATATTTTTCAACCCCCTCTTATTTTATCTCATCTTGTCCTTTATCTATACTCGTCAATATTTACTATCTTTCTGTCTATATAAATTCTCGTCTATCTTTCCTATCTCATGTATATAATGTTCTATCTAATTTTCAAACTAAATTCCCGTCTATCTTTTCTAATCTTAACTTTCCTATCCCATGTATATAATTTTCTATCTATTTTTCAATCTAAATTCACGTCTATCTTTATCCATCCTCTATTCTCTGTCTCAGCTTACCCTGTATCTATTTAAGTCAAAGTTTTTCTATCTCTGTTAATCTAAATTCCTGTCTATCGTTTTTTAATCTCCTCTTCTCTATCTCATCCTGTATTACATCTAGGAACGTCTATCTTTTTCTATCTCGCCGTTTACCTAAGCTTGCGTCGATCATTTTCAATCCTGTCTTCTCTATCTCGCCCTGTCCTTTATCTATCCACATCAACTTGAAGGTTTTGCTCTGCTGGAAGTGGAAAGATGGAGAAAGATAGAAATTCGGGGATAGGAAAAGATAGAATTATTGTATATCTCCTTTTAACATTCAGTGTGTCACTTTGCATCCCTGAAACGCTATATTTTCCTATCCCTAACCTTAATAATTATCTATCTATTACTCCTCCTTTCGTAATCGAGGACTCTTATCTTTTTCTATCCCTAAGTATATCTATCTATTACGAATTTCAATCTTTACATCTCTTTCTCTATCTTCTGTAACCAAAGACCCTTATCCTTTTCTTTACTTCATTCTATCCCTTTAATATAAATTGTATTCTTTGTCTATCTCTTTTTCTATCTTCCGCAATTGAGCACTCTTATCATTTTCTATTCTAATTTTATTGACCACGCACCAGAAAGATACCGTGACGTGAATTTAGACTGAAAATAGATAGAAAAATGACGTTCATAGATGTAGGATACAAGGTGGCAGAGGAGATGATACCAAAAAAGATAGAAGGGAATTTAGATTGACAGAGAAATAGAAAAAAGGAGATTGAAAAAGATAACGACAGTTTAGATTGATAGAGAGATAGAAAAATATTGAAGTTGATAGAATCAGGATAGGATGAGATAGAGAAAGATTGATGTGGATAGATGAAGGATGAAAGGTGATAGAAAAAAGGAGATTGAAAAAGATATAACGACAGTTTAGATTGATAGAGAGATAAAAAAAGATTCCCGTTGATAGAATCAGGATTGGATGAGATATAGAAAAGGAGATTTGAAATAAAAGACGTGAATTTAGATTGACAAAAAGATAGAAAAAGTTTGACGTGGAGAGATAAAGGATAAGAAGAGATAAAGAAAAGGAGATTGCAAGAGATAACGGCAATTTAAATTGATTGAGAGATCATAAAATTTTGATGTTGATAGCATCAGGATAGGATGAGATAGAGAAAAAGATATTGGAAAAGAAAGACGTGAATTTAGATTGACAAAAAGAGAGAAAAGGATTGACGTGGATAGATAAAGGGCAAGAGGAGATAGAGAAAAAGAGATTGAAAATGATAATGAGAGTTTAGATTGATGGAGATAGGAAAATATTGCTGTTGATAGAATCAGGATAGGATGTGATAGAGAAAAGAAGATTGGAAAAGAATAACGTGAATTTAGATTGACAAAAAGAGAGAAAAAGATTGACGTGGATAGATAATGGACAAGAGGAGATAGAGAAAAAGAGATTGAAAATGATAATGAGAGTTTAGATTGATAGAGAGATAGGAAAATATTGATGTTGATAGAATCAGGATAGGATGAGATAGAGAAAGGTTGATGTGGATGTGTGAAAGATGAAAGGAGATAGAAAAAAGGAGATTGAAAAAGATAACGAGAGTTAAGATTGATAGAGAGATAGAAAAATGTTCCCGTTAATAGAATCAGGATTGGATGAGATAGAGAAAAGGAGATTTGAAATGAAAGACGTGAATTTAGATTGACAAAAAGGTAGAAAAAGTTTAGCGTGGATAGATAAAGGATAAGAATAGATCAAGAAAACGAGATTGAAAGAGACAACGGGAATTTAGATTGATTGAGAGATCGTAAAATATTGACGTTGATAGCATCAGGATAGGATGAGATAGAGAAAAGAAGATTGGAAAAGAATGACGTGAATTTAGATTGACAAAAATATAGAAAAAGATTGACGTGGATAGATAAAGGACAAGAGGAGATAGAGAAAAAGAGATTGAAAATGATAATGAGAGTTTAGATTGATAGAGAGATAGAAAAATATTGACGTTGATAGAATCAGGATAGGATGAGATAGAGAAAAGGAGATTGAAAAGAAAGACGTGAATTTAGATCGACAAAAATATAGAAAAAGATTGACGTGGCTAGATAAGGGACAGAATGAGATAGGAAAGAGAGAATTGAAAAAGATAGGCGCAAATTTAGATTGACAAAGAGATACAATGGGATAAATTTTCTCTATCTATTTCTATTATAAAGATTCAAAATGATTCAAGGGGTAGGATCTTTATATTTTTACTTCCAAGGCGGTACAGCCATTTTTAATTTGGATATGTTCCTTTTCTAATGTGAACCGAATAGATAGTTTGATGCAGCTTATCACAAAAACTCAGAAAAAACTATTTTTGTCCAATTATGAATATGTTCCCTTTTGAAAGTAAGCTCTTCAGTTGTTCATTTTCTAAGCATTTCACGTTAAAATCTACTTGAATTTTAAACATTTACAGTTTACATTGTGTACATTGCGAATATTTTAACTTAAATTATTCGATTTTTAATTTATGTAATTAGAACCTGTCGAATTTTTAAATTTTCAATGTGCAAGTATTCAATCTTGAACGTTTAGAATTTTAAATTCAAACGATTCAACTGCT
>CAKNWW010347389.1:0-28578 GCA_932074435.1 Andricus kollari | reverse complement strand
CAACAAAATAGTTCAACTTTCAACTAAAGAGATGAATTTTCAACTAAAATGTTGAATCTTGAACTGAAATCGTTAAATTTTCTGTTAAGAAACATTAATTTGCAAAAATAATGTTTTATTTACATTTCAATTTTTAATGTTTTTTTTTTTAATTTAATTTTTATCCCCTAAAAACCAAAATAGTGCAATCCACAACCCAAGAAGATTAATTTTGAACCAAACAGTTGAATTTTAAAACAAAAAAGATTAAATTTCTACCAAAAGAGATGAATTTTTTAACCAGAAAGACAAGTTGAACAAAAAGTTGAATTTTCAATTAAAAATTATTTCAGTTGAAGAAACAGAAATAAGACAAATAAATTACGAACAAAAATATTATATCAGGGTGGCCGCAAAACTGGGTTTGAGTCATCCTGACCCCAAGTCACATTTTCGGCAGGTCACATTTGCGACAAGTCACATTGCAGCATCTCTCATTCGGAAAAATTTGAAGTCCAGAAAAAAATTAGCAAAAGTGTGGGAAGTTACCATTGGTACGAAAATAATATATTGTACATCCCTATCCCTTTCCAATGTCCAGAGGGGGAAGACACCGCTGTGATTGGTCACAGAAATAATTTAACTCCCCACTACTTTTTGTTAATTTTGCAAAACTTCTTTTTCAAGATTCCCTAACTTTTCCCTGGCCAATTTTTCATTTTCCCCGACTATTAATATTCAAAGACAAGAATCTTAATCTTGTAAAATTTTTAATATAAAATCTTTTATAAATGGAGTAACAAAAATTCAGATTTAAAAATTCGTTGACTTTTGCAATATTTATTTCAAAATCCCTTACTCTTCCCCGAATTTCCCTGGCCAATAAAATTCCCTGACATTTCCCTGATTTCAACGTTTTCCCAGATCTAAGACTATCCTAAACAAAGTTTCTCAATTTTTGGTAATTCAATTATTGTTTCTGCAGACGACGCATTTGGCAGACAATTTTTCTTTGCCGATATTTTTGTTAGGTTTGTATTCAAATTGAAGTTTCGGAAGAATTTTATCATTAATGAGAAATTTCTTGGTTTAAAATGGTGTATTAAAGATTTTTTATGTCATTACTGACAACTATTAAGTTTTATTATTTTTTCTAAGTTTAGAGCCGAAGGGCTTCTAATTTCTAATTTCGATATACATATACTGATTGCAACATCAGATGATTAGATAATTTTAAATAGAAACTTTAAAGGTTAAACAGATTGATTGTGAGATTGAAAGCCTTTAAGAATGGACAGTTGTAAATCGAAAGCCCTTTCACAATTGAATAATCTAATTTTTAAAATGTTCAAAGTTGCATAATTTTAATTTGAAACCGTTCAAAACGAAAGATTATGTGAAAAATACCTCAATCTTTAAAAATTAACAAATTTTAATAATAAAGTATTCCAGTTCGATCATTTAAAACTTCCAAATTGAAATGAAGGGTGTTGGGGCATAAAAGGGTGAGTGCCAAATTTCGGAAATACGTTTTATTGGCTTAAACTAATTGTTTTAACGTAACTTATGTCTCTGTAGAAGATTATGGTCCAGTTCGATTTGGAAGTGGGTCAAAATCCATGTCCGCTATTTTTTTAAAGCGATTATTTATTTTTATATGTTCTTTCTACATTTCAATAAAGCTAAATGATAGCTCAAAACACTTTTTTTTTTGTTTTAAATTTAAAAATAGAAAAGTTATGCAACTGTTTGTGTGTCAATATTTTCGTTCTTGAGGACGCGCCGCACCATTGGCAAGAGTTTTTCTTGGAGGTGCTTGGTTTTTCAAGCTGTTCCTTTCATGGTTCAATACAGCTGAATAACAGCTCAAAAGCACTTTTTTGTTTTAAAAAAATCAAACCTTTAAACTCGATCTACTTAAAATTCAAGCGTTCAAAATTCGACAATTTTTTAAGTTTAAAAAGTTTACATTTAAATAATTTGATTAATAATTTAAAAATATTATTTTTTTCAAAATTAGAACAAGATTTTATTGGAAAATGGAAAAATCAATCAATTTCAAAATTAAAATAGAACAATACGTACAATTTTATTGTATAATTTTGAAAGGGTTCGGAACTTAATCATCTAATTCTTAAATGTTATAGAGGAGTCAAGCAAGGTTTATACCTCAGAACCCGGCGGCAATCCATCGCTTTTAATGAAACCTTTTGTATCGTGTAACAAGTTTCTAAAAAAAACCTGTTCGCTAATTTGAAAATACATTTTTTTCAAAAATTTCCAGCAATCGATTAAAAACTTGAATAACTTGAATAATTAAGTTCTAGAGCAATAAAAGCACTATGTATATATGTCTATATGTATATTGGGATTGCTGATTATGAATTTAAGGTCAAAAATTCAAAATAGCGGTCCAAAAATTTTTAACATTTATAAACTTTTAAAAAATGATAATAAATGATTACCATTTGGCATACATATTTCTTAAGACATAAGAAGTTACTAGAAAACTAATTTTGACCTAGGATGAAGATTGAAAACACCCTTAAATCTTGGAAAACACCTCCAAAAATGGTTTTTGACGATTATTTTGGAAAGAGTGCATCGGTAAAAAATGAATTATTTGCAGACAACTTGTACGTAAAGTATACACACAAAATGATGGTATTCACTTTTCCTTTTCGGCAATATTTTTCGAGATATCCACCCTGGGCGTAGGGGGTGAGTTTTACCGCGCAGGTCGTACGCTCAATTCGTAGCTCATATCTCCAAGTGAGATGGTTTTTCGATGAAAATGTATAGAACTTGAGTTGTAGAAAGGAAAATTCTATATAATTTCAATTCTGTATACTTTCATCCAGAAACGATCCCATGTCGAGATATGAGCTACAAAAGGATAGTACGACCCGCGCGGTACAACTCACCCCCTACTACTTGGTGTTGATATCTCGGAAAATATGGCCGACAAGAAATGCCTTAAGAAATATGCATGCCAAATATTAATCATTTATTATAATTATTGTTTACAGTTTATAAAGGTTAAAAACTGTTGGTCCGCCATTTTGAATTTTTTTACCTTACATTTTTATCGGCAACCCCAATACACATATACACAGTGTCTTTGTTGCTCTAGGATTTAATTTATTCAAGTTATTCAAGTTTTTTATCGATTTTTGGAAATTTTTGAAAAAAAAATTGGATTTTAAAATTAGCGAAGAGGTTTTTTTAAAACTTCTTACTACACATACTTAGCAGCACAATGCAAAAGGTTTCATTAAAATCGGTGGATTGCCGCCAGGTTCTGAGCTTTTTCATTTTTAACGTCTAACGTGACTCCTCTATTGGAAAAATGTCGAATGGAGTGAAACGTTACGGGACATCATTGTTAAAACTACTACTGAAGTGTGTGGTACGGCAGTTGTAGGAAGAAAGTCTGGTGATGCATGATGGAATGATGAAATTAAGGGAGCCCGGCAAGAAAAGAAAGAAGCGTACAAGAGAACGTTGAACATCACAGGTCTTAGTGACGAGGAGAGAAATAGGCTCAAAAATGATTACAGACACAAAAATAGGAAAGTTAAGCGACTAGTCAAGGAAAGTAAAGATAAAATCAGAACAGAAGAAGAGAAGAAAATACAAAACGACATCGAAGGAAACATGAAACTATTAATTAAAGAGATGAAGGGAAGTAAAAGTACGGAGTTTGCCAGAATGAGAAACAGCAAAGGTGAAATGTTATATGATACGGATGGGATAGTAGACGCTTTGAAAGACTCTTTTTAAAAAGTATTAGGATGTGAAGCTATATACTTGACAAATTATATTTATAAAAAATCTGATATATGCGTACGATAAGGTATAGCCATGGTATAGCATAACGTAATGGAGAATTTTTTTAACCGAAACAATCAAACACCATTTATTAAAATAGCATCGTCTGTTAAATTTTATAAGAGAAAAATGGAGAAATGTTTGAATAAATACAAGTGTTTGAAATTTAAAAAAAATGCCTTCTTTATAGAGTATTCTATCATTACGTCACATAATATCGATGTCATGTGGTGGACTCTAAATCATTGTTTAGATACATGGAGTTTCGGTGAATTATTTATCATTTTCTGTGCATTAGTGATAAGAAAATTAAGCTGCATTTTTACTTTTCAATTTCATGACATTTTTTCAAATATTGAGTAGTATTTTCTCCATTTGCGATGTCACAATCCGAAAGAAAAAATATGATGTCCAACATTTGAGGCTGGGGTGACGTTAGAACCACGTCCACTCGTATGGAACCCTGAGCACCTCAACCACAAATTTTGGACATTATGTTTATTGTTTTCTGAGAGATTTAAAAATCGTAAATACACCAAATACTAATTTACAGTTGCTAAAAAATGTTTGAACTTAAAAAGCAGAAAGATAGCACAATTTTCTCATCACTGATACAGTGAAAACGATATTTCACCGAAACTCCATATAAAAAATTCTTTAGATTCCACCACATGACATCGTCCTATTCTATTTCACATTATCGACTTCGTGCGACACTGTGACATAATGACAGAATACTCTATACAAAGCATTTCTTTGTTTAAAATTGTTTGTCTTCAAATGCAGTATGTAATATTCGAAAATATAATTAAATAGATATTTATTTCTGTGCTCTGGATATTCGTGTCTAGAATACCTTATAGAAAAAGTAAATCTTATATTTATAAGCCCTTTTAAAAGTCTGGTTTGAATGATTAAAATTGAACAACCGCAACTGCCTTTCTATTCAAATTCTGGTCACGTAAATCACATTATCGTGATACATTCTTTTTCTCTAATACAATCTGATAAACACCTATTTGTAAGAAAGTCAATATCCTTTAGCAGTTTAGCAGGTATGATAGTTTTACAGATGGCTTGACTCGCCGATTACAATATGTAGCCAAACTGATCGCATTAATATTGCGTAACGAGTCTCTGGTAATTACTGTTTGATAAGATCGACTTTTTCCTAAGAAGGGCGTTTGATAAAAGGAGCAAGGTGAACCACTTTGCGGCATTATCTTTTTTCATCGTCAAAGCAAAAGTTCCAGGCAATTTAGAGTTACTAGACAAACTTGGAATAAGCAGTATAGTACTGATGCAAACCTGTTTGAGTTGCCATTGAAGCGTGGAGACCTGCGTCTGGAGGAAGACATTGTCAATCGCTTGGGCACGGGGCATTTGATGCGCTGCCGCTGCGTCCTGTAACCTCTGATTTTCCTCCGTAAGTGTCTGGCATTTCTGAAACAAAAAGCGAATTGTTTCATGGATTTATCAACAATAAGAAATGGACTACGTATTTTTACCGAAATTTCGGTACAAATAGACGGATTTTTTCGGAACACACTACGCAAGTACGCATACACACATAATCACATCCAGTGATAATCCGCGGCTACATCCGACTTTATTGAAAGCACACGCATTTGCCTAGACGTTTGGCCAGGGAAGAGGAAAACTACAGAAAAATATCCTCCCGAGCACAGTCGCTTTTCCGACTGTCGAGTTTGAATGTAGACAAGCTATATCATCGAGTGTACACAGTCATCCTCGGCGTCAAACCTCCCGTTCGACATTACACTCAAATCCCGATTGAAGAACGGTTTTGGGCGTGTCTTGCATTGACTTTTAATTTCAATTGGGGGAATCCAAACGTAAACAGTCAGGTGCGTGGAACCTATTAGGCACCAGACGTGCGTGAGTTACCGGTCACTGCCCCCTTTGTCGCTACGCTGGTGGTGGTTACGAATGGTGTAGCAATCTTCTCTCGACCCCGCGGGCTCTGCTCTCAACCACGAAAATGCGGGGCGATCTGTTCTAGGAATTCTTAAACCGGGAGTTCTTCAATCAGGATTTGAGTGTAGTTAAAAGTAGTTCATAAATGACCTAGGCGTACATCACAAACAGTCTCTCATCCGAGTCCACGACTCGCCCAAGTCAAGATTCATCGCGCAGCTTGTAATACTAAAATATATATTTACAATTCTTAAAAATTTTAAACATTTGACCATGGAATTATCTAATTAATAATAATAATAAGGGTTTCATTTTTAATTATTCGATTTATAACATTTTCAAGTAAAGATTTTTCAAATTCAAACGCTTTTATGAAATAGTCCGCATGTTCGTTAAAAATGAAAATTGTTTTATTAAAGTCTATAAAATTCAACAATTTTAAATTCAACGTTATAAGAAATTGGTAAATAAACCATTTTTGAATTAGGCATTGCAGATAAAATGATTTTAAATTCACAAATTTTAGACATTGAACACCTTAAACTCAAAATTTGAAAGCTATAAAATTTAATGTGCTTAAAAGTGTGCAATTTCAAATTGGAACATTATATTATATATGTACAAATGTTGAAGTCATTTAAATCTAAATCATTCACAAATATTATTTTAACAGGTATTCTATATTAAAACACACAGAAAGGAGTTTCTTTTTAAGAAAAAGAGTTCAGACAAAAACGCGTAAATTACATTTCAGCCAAATATAGGCTTAATTTAAGATATAACAAAATTAAGCTGTAAAAAACAATAATTTTCTTCTGCGAATTAAAAAAATTTCCAATAAAAAAAAGCTATGGTTAAGTTAACTGAAGGTTGGCTTTTCAAAAGGGTACGAACGTAATTTTTGCGATAATGAAATTGTCGCCAAATATAAGATAAATTCCAAAAGAAATTGTGACAAAACATAAGGCTGATTCAAATAATTATAAAACTAAAAGAAGTTTTAAAGCTTCAAAATGAAATTTATAATGTCATTTTTTGCCATTTTTCAACTCAACAGCTACTAAAGTATTTTAATAAATTTATCAAATTTTTCAACTAAACATTTTTTTTGTATCGATTTAAGAATTTAATAGCTGGGAACCAAAATTGTAGGTTCTTAAATTGAAAATAGGACTTATAAAGTTGAGAAAACTTATAAGATTTAAGCGAAAAAAATCTTCCACCTTTTTCTCGGAACCTAATAATATTTTTTTAATCCAACTTTACACACACAACAGTTCAGCACTATAAAGCATAATGGGCGTATCTCGGGAACAATTTGGTTCTGAATTGAAAATTCGGCTGCTCTTTTGGAACGCCACCCTTTAACTCGAATTTCGGTTAACTTAACCTGACTTTTTTTTAGTGTGTCATTCCGATTATTCCTCATCTCAAAAAATTCCCCGACATTTCTCGGTTCTACACGTTTACTATGCTTTATAAAGTCATTTAGAAATAACATGAGCACTAGCAGTAGATTAGTAAAGTTTATGAAACAACATAATCACGAGATGATAGCTTTATTGAACACTAGATCCTCAAAGCTTATGAAATCTCGATGAAGGAAGATTATCCCCACAATTTAATCGAATCTTTATAATACAAGAAGGTCGTAATCATCATGAAATCTCCTTTCTCGACAATATCACTTGATTAATTAATGCCTAGTCTCTCGTTTATCGTAAAAGTCTTTACGACCTTCTGATACGTGGGTGTAGTGTACAACGACTTTCTGCCTATGTCTATACTATATTTGAGGCAAAAAGTATATCTATCTATATCTACCTAACTTTAATAGAAGTTAGATTTAGACTTTAGAGCTTGGAGTCTACAATCTGCATCTTCACATTCTACATTCTATATACGATTCTAGAATCTAGAATACAGAATCGAGAATCTAGGTCCACCGATAGAGAGGATTTGCCACCCACTAATCACACCTATACCCTACATCTATGTATGCTAATGAATCCGAGAATGAAGCTAACCACAGTATTGGCGAGATACTTGCCTTTCCCATGCAAGAAGGGTCAAAGCAAGGGATCTCCCGGAAGCCGTTGGCGGTACGTAGACGAAGAAATTTATGAGCGTGCAGATAAATACGCGGGATCCTTTGAGCGAAATCGACTGGGATTAGAAAAGTAAGCATGGAAGTAAATAAATAAATAAAGTAAGTAAAGTAAGCAAGGTGGCAGTAAGTAAGTCCGTAGTTAACGATCCTAGGCGACGAGGAGGACACGAAGCGTAAGAGCGGTCGGCACTTTCTCACGAGCGAGAATAACGAAAGCATTTATTTTAGCGGCGGTGAAGTCCTCGGATGAGCGACGCGCTTCCATCCACCGTACCGCACCGCATCGGGGCGAGAAAAGGGATTGAAGATGCGATAAAGAAGCGGAGGAAGTCGGGAAATTAGAGGACGAGGCGACGAAGGACGAAGGATAATGGCCTAACAGGACGCGCATACCTTTGATGCTTTGACTAGGATCGTGATTCGCCAAGCATGATTCCGAACCTCCTGGGAGCTAAATGTCATTTACGACAGTTTTTTACCAGCTGATTTACATAAAGGAGCAAAGATCACCGAACTGTTCACCATAATTCGCCAAGCAGCTACAACTGTAAAGAGGCAGACTGCTTTTTAAATATAGATTCCTGTAACTGAGATTTTAAGGCTTCGCGGGCCATAACGAGGCAAGGGACATTTTCCCGAAAATAGGTTTATTTGCTTAAAAATTCTTTAGAAATCAAATTCACATTTTGTTTAAAGGATTTGTTCCAAATGGCTTTTTAAGCGTTTATTAGCATAATAATTGAAGAGTGGCGGTCCATAACGGGTCAAAAGACACTTAGCGTGAGGCATATAATTGTTTTATAACATATTCTCTACCTTTTATAACTTTTCCTAGCATAATTCCTGTTCATAGAGTTTCACAAAAAATTAAAATAGCCAAAAGTTACTTTAGAAAAAGTTAAATTCAATGTAAAACAAAGTCTTCCCTTATAGTTTGGCGAAAAGTGACCACTTTTTAAGTGAAATGTGAAAATCATGTCAGAAGCCATTTTATTTTATTTTTCGGTATATGAACCCTCAAAAACTTTTCGAACATGAAATTCACCCGCACGGTAATTAAAATAAAAAATTATATTTTTCGGTCAAACTATGAAATGACTAAATTTTCCTCTTTTTCGCTGCTCACAAGGGGGGTTAGGTTGGTGTCCTACGTTGATTTTTTTGTTACTTTGCAGGTGAAAAGAGGATCCCAGACTATGAGAAAAAAAAATTTTAAACAATCGTTCACATGTAGGGGTTGAAATCACCCCGTCTACATTTTTTAGTGTTTTAGTGTTTTAAGAGGTAACAATGTTTTTTTAAAATTGTTTTTAGACAAAATTGTTCTGATTGATGCTGTATGATAATATTAGCGTGAGTTGTATAAACACTTACCCTCTACTCTAGAGTATCATCATTTAGAAAATCTACCCCTAGAATGCTTCGCCATATGACATATATGTATTTTAAGATTTTGGACTTTGTTGCTGCAAACATTTTGTTTTGATATTAAATTCTATTAGGAATCATCAGTGTTATTCTAAATAACCCCTATGTTACGTGTCATTCACCCCTATAATATTATCAATGAATAAGAAATATATTTATTAATATAACATTTCTATGAGTAAATGATTAAAACATTTGGTTTGGACAATCAATAATAATATAACTGATTTTTTTTAACGATGACACTTGTTCTTATATTAATAAACCCTTGTTATGTAAAAACTACCCCTAAAAAACTTTTTATGTTTTGTTTAGTAGACAATTTTAATGATGATTTATATAACATAACTATTTAAAGAACTTGTATTCATTTTCAGGCATGTTTTCCGTTGAAAAATTGCACACACATAAACTTACCCTGACACATATCGTTTGTACATAGCAAGGATTTATTAATATAAGAACAAGTGCCACCGTTAACAAAAAATCAGTCATATTATTATTGATTGTCTAAACCAAATATTTTAATCCTTTACTTATAGAAATGTTATATTAATAAATATATTTCTTATTCATTGATAATATTATAGGGGTGGATGACACGTAATTTAGGGATTATTTAGAATAACACTGATGATTCTTAATAGAATTTAATATCAAAACAAGATGTTTGCAGCAACAAAGTCCAAAATCTTAAAATACATATATGTCATATGGCGAAGCATTCTAGGGGTAGATTTTCTAAATGATGATACTCTAGAGGGTAAGTGTTTTTACAACTCACGCTAATATTGTAATACAGCATCAATTAGAACAATTTTGTGTAAAAATAATAAACAAAAAACAATGTTACCTGTTTAAACACTAAACGACTCAAAAATGTAGAAGGGATGATTTCAACCCCTAAATGTGAACGTTTGCCCAAATTTTGTTTTTGTTCATAGTCTGGGATCCTCTTTTTACCTGCAAAGTAACAAAAAAATCGGCGCCGGGCACCAACCTAACCCCCCTTGTCAGAAGAGAAAAATCGACTATCATAGTAGAATACAGACAAATAGGTAAATAACATCCTTATATACATATATGAAAAACACTTATAAGCTGGCCTTTCTTTGGTAGAATTTAAGATTTTTTTTAATGCTTGTATTAATTTTTGAGGTGGCAGGCTCTCTTTAAACGTGAATAATTAAAATTTTGGTATAATTTTATTATAATTATTATTGAAATGTTGGTAGTTTAAAAAAAAGGTTGAGTCTTATTCGTCTGAATTTGAACTTTATAAAAGGAACTAAAGAGAATAAGCGCTTCTTAACTTTTTGATTTAATATTAGGAAGATTTGGAATTTGTATGCCTTAAAATTACAGAAGTTTATAAAAAGAACCAAAAATGCTACAATCTAAGCTGCTCTGCTTCCCATTAACCATGTTTTAAAAATTCGTAGAAATGCTATTTAAATCATACAATTTGAATATTACATATAGCTTCAAAATAACCACTATTCATGACAAATTCAGTTTTCTATAATCCAAAATGGTGTATTTTACCTGAGGTTTAATTTATCAAATTTTGTAATCAATTTTCCAATACCTACATTGTAGTAGTTCTTAATAAAGAGGGAATTCCCTTATAGATTAGTGTTTCAAAACAATTTAAACATTCTTTAAAAAAATCAAAGAAATCCGCAATAACATAATCGTATCCATTTTGTACAAAGAATTTTTGGTTTTAATTTATATAAAAAATTTTAAACATATAAGTTAAAACCAGTAGTTATGAGATTAAAAACAAACTAAAAACATTCCCTTAGAAGATAAAACGCCTAATATATTATAAACATAAAGATAACGCGTGGGAGAGATAATAAAGAGAGGGATAAGTCGTAAACTAAAGAAACTAAGATGTGTGTTGAAATGCTGGGAAAAATTTTAATCTGCATAAGTTTTAGTTTCCTTTCACTTGGTGCAAGAATTTCAGAACTTCTCATATATAGTATATTGTACTGATGCCACTTCGATAGTCTGCATTATAGGTATGTATAACCTATATTTTACATCTCAAATGCAATAGCGCCTCCTTCTTGTGAATGTTATACAAAATATCAGCAAAAACAAATTTTTACTTTTATTATTCCAATTCACAGGGTGTAAAGTGGACTTTGATAGCATACAGAATCTACCTGGTTGCTTTGCGGTTTCGTTCCATTTCTACTATCAAATTATTTCGTGCTACAGGTGCTTCGGAATACGGATCAATTGCCAAGACACGAAAGAAGCGTGTGATCTCGTTTTTCCATCAGAGAGCAAATTAGCTTCTCAGGGCTTCAATTTACTGAATTTCATATGAGTTGCAATTGTTGCATACAATATATAAATAAATTTGTTTTTATAATTAATATAAAAACTTTCTAGCTATCATTTCTAATTTTCATAGGCCTCATTCTATTAATTATGGTTTATACACATATTAGGGTGCCAATTTAAAAATAATTTTACAATAATAAGCTTACTTTAATTTTTGAAGAAAGTTTCAAGTTTTACTTCAGAACTATATCAAATGGGAGAAACAATAACGCCATATACAATGGGGTGAAGAAATGAAAATTGCTTGCGAACTGCACAACTCTTTATAAAAGGATCTTTCTTTATGTATATTTTCAATTTAATAACTTACTTATTATAGTTTGGAAAGTTTGTTTCTGGTAATTATGAAAGCAGAGAGAACCTTTCTCAGTGGAATTTTATTGTATGCGGTGTACACGATAGATTGAATAGAGATATACATCTTGTGTGTATAAAGACATATTTCATTATAAATAGATTTTCACGGCTTTTCTTATAAGATACACAAAGAATTCGAACAGGTAACCAAACAATAGCCTTTCACTTCTACGCATGCGGATACGCCTTGCGACCCACGCTGAAATCAGAACACAAGCAAGGAAGCGATAGAACTAATGAATTTACAGAAATTATTACCTCCCCCTCATTAAATGATATATGTTCTTTACGCTTGCCCACTGAGCTTTAAGTATTATCCAGATGATTTATTTCACGCATTTTTATCAGATATAAGCTATTACACTAACGAGGTTAATTGTATATGTTATAGGTTAATTGCGGCAATTAAAATCTATAAGAAGTAATGCGAGATATATGATTTGCAGAACTCTATATTCACGCGAACTTTTATAATTGTGTATAATATATTTTTAGTAAAAAAAGTGTTTAATTTTGGTAATGGCAAGTGAAGAATCAGCATGCATGAAGATTGTAGCGAACTTATGGAAGAAGGGGTGAAGATTTTGGATCTAAATTTCCATACAATGGCGGGAAAGGGGAGGGTGAACCGCCGAACCGTCAAGTTACAAGATATCCGGTCGATGAACGTATGATAAGAGTAGTACGTCTCGTGGTTGAAAAGTGGCGAAAGAACCTTCTACAACTGATTAAGGCTTATGTCGCAATACTCACCAACAGGAAGTACCTGTACAGTTATAAGGGATAACAAAACATACTGCAAATGGGAAAAAGCAAAGCAAATAAAAATAAAGTGAAAAGGAACAAAGAACCTCTTTAATCCATGATGTGCATCCATTATGACAAAGAAGAAATCACGAGGGGTTGACCATTCGACTTTTTGAGTGTACAACTGTACATACATCAGATTTAAAGATTTACAATATTTCACAATGATTAAAAAGATTTTAATGATTTCACGAAAGGTTGTACACCATATATTTTAAGATTTATCATCAAACCCTCGATAAAACTAATGGAATTTAGCGCGGACATGAACATGTTTTAAGAGGAATCTTTATCTGTCAAAATGCTTATATGATTATTATGCTTACATGTGGGCGTCGTTCTAGTTTAGGAGATGATATTCGGGTTTTTCCAAGTTGAGGTCAAAATTATATTTTTTGGGTTTGAGTGGGGGATGATACTGGGACTTATAGTATATTAATTGAGACTAGGCTCATATCCAGATAGTAACCGGAAATAGGTATATTTCATGTTCGAAGAAAAAATATAACATGTACTTATGGCACTCGCCAAGTTTAGATGCGTTTTTCTCGAAAAATGGTTTTTTGAAGTTCCGAATTCAAAAATGGCGCAGTGGCTCATTTTTGAACTTGGAGAATGAATTTTCGGCCTAAAATGACGGGAATTGATCCGGCTATATGCCCCTATACGTAACTCCATACCGGCCATAAGGGCCCTTTTCA
Source organism: Andricus kollari (assembly GCA_932074435.1). Lineage (NCBI taxonomy): Eukaryota > Metazoa > Arthropoda > Insecta > Hymenoptera > Cynipidae > Andricus > Andricus kollari. The sequence continues at coordinate 15,066 of CAKNWW010347389.1, read as the reverse complement.
TGCGGACGCCCACATATAACCAAATCCATTTCAAATCAGCCAAAATTAAAAAAAGTCTAGGTCATGGTGTCAGAATGTCTATAATTTTATGTCTATATCATTCTAGAATCTAGAGTGAAAATAAAGGGACACGTATTTCACAGTAGGATTTTCCTTTTTTTATTATTTGACGAGGAAATTCTTGCTCTTTCAACTGATCACAACAAAAATTAAAAAATGTTTGAAAATAAGAAAATGGCGCCTGTTTCTCTAAAATTCTTGAAAGTGGATTCTGTCAAAAACCCCAGTTTAAAATATTTCTTGTTCTGCTTAGAAATAGATGGGAATATTTACTAACATGTGAAAATAAAGGGATACAAATTTCACAGTGGGATTTTCTTTTTTTATTTGAAGTGGAAATTCTTGCTCTTTCAACTGATGCCAAAAAAAAATTTGAAAAATGACAAACTGGCGCCTGTTTCTCTAAAATTCTTGAAAGTGGATATTTCAAAAACACCAGTTTAAAATATTTATTTTCTTCTTTAGAAATAGATGGAAATATTTACTAACATATATGCTGAGTTTTGTTCTTAGTAAATTGCTACTTCACTTTAAACAAATATATTTTTGATTTTGCGATATCTTGTATCTTTCATGAGAAAAAATCAAAAATTGTATTAAAAAAAAATTTCCTGGCCTCGAAAATGACTTAGCCCGCAAAAAACTGATAGGATGCCTTTTTATCTCGCTTTTTATTCTAACAGAAACATTTCAAAAATGTTGGGAAAAAAGGTGGGGTTTTTCTGAAATCTTTTTTTCATATTTTCAAAATTTGATGCAAAAAATAAAGAACATTTTCTGGAAAGCCCCACTTTTTTTCTCTATTTTCCATGGCTTAACGATTTTTGAAGCCGGGACATGTTCTTTTGATAGAATTTTCAATTTTTTCTCGCAAACGATTCGAGTTAACAAACGGCTTTTTTGTAGAGCTTTTTCAGATGTATAAACTTTTATGCGTACATTTGCTTGTACCATTTGTGGTTTTCGAGAAAAACGCGAAAATTCGATTTTTCAAAAATATATCTTTTTAATGTAAAGCAGTAGTTTACCAAGAATAAATCTACATATTTCCATCTATTAATAAAAAAAATGTTAACTGGGTTTTGTTGTTGAGAAAATCCACTTTCAAGACTTTTAGAAAAACAACTAACATTTTTTATATTTATCAATTTTTTTTGAGGTCAGTCGAAAGAGCAAGGATCTCCACGTCGAATAACAAAAAGAAAATCAAGAATACCTACGCTCGTACGGAAAATAATGCATTTAAAAAAAATGTATCAATTTTCGAGAATCCGCAGGTAATCTTCGAATGAACATAATAAATTGAAACAAAAAATTTCGAATTACCAAATCATTCTGAAACCCTAAGCTGGATTTCTATTCATGATTTAAAATGCAATTGATCATATACTTAAATGCTCAAAATATTAAGTCAAAATTTGTTTCTAACTAAAAATATTTCCTCTATTTCAATTGCACTTTCTTTGTCTCTTTCTTTAAACATTTTCCATATGTTCTCTTCCTTTTATTCTTCTGCTTTTAACCTTCAAGTAAACCATTGTGATGTGCACACGTTCCTGAAGGATTTTTATCTTTTTACGTGTCATTTCCTGCGCGTAAGTACACCCTAGGTACAGTAGAAGGTAAAAGTAGGCAGATCCTCATTTAAGGGACTATTTTTTTGAAGGACACTGAAGTTTTCAGATTCCAGCAGAAATACTCTACGTGCAGTGCCGGATGGCGTTCTGCATGGTCGCTCAGCCTTAACCATCGTCCACTGTCAGAAACTCAGAAACACCATCGTGACGTCACTCGCTACGGTCACTGCTTAAATTATTCAGTGTTCCTTTGTTTTTCTACAAATCCACGAAAAGAGCAGGGTAAATCTGATTCAGATCCAAGTGTCGCAATTTTTCTGTCGAGAAAAAAAAAACAAGAAAGATCATCTCTTAGTCAAAACGATTCGCGGTATTGAATGGATGGATTGAATCCGAATGTGTTATTGCAAAATGAAATGAAGGAAAGGCAAAAATGAATAAATTATCCCTCGCACCACCCATATTATCATAATCGTGATGTAAGAAAGGAAATCTTATGAAATTGGTAATAATTAAAGATTATTTATTGCTCCTCTTCGAAAAATCGTTTAAAAAATCCTCTATTGGGAAATTTGGGGAAGTTACTAGTAAATGAAACCATTAGATGTACCAGAGTAAAAATCTACTTCAAAATCAGTTTTATTGTATCTAGATTCTACACTGAAAACGAGATAAAAATTACTTTTTGCTTTTTCTATGGGACTTTTTTTGCAGTTAATCCAACCAATAACGCTTGGCCTACTTTTAAAAGATGAAAGAGTAAATGAAAATGAATGAAAGTAAGGTTACCTAACTTTGCACATTATCTACTCTAAATGCTTAGCTGTTTACGAGCAACAAGTTTTCTCACAGGAGAGAACCCATAAAGCATACGTTTAAAAAAAAGAACCTAAAACTTAATATGCTAGAACGTATACATAAGTTAAACATATCATGCCATTGCATTTCATACACCTTTTTACATAGACCTTGCACATAACGAAATAATTCAATTCATGGCAATAATCTTAATTCTGATTATTATATACATATGTATATGCTTTCTATAAATTAAGTTTACGCTACATGTATGAAAAATGTGTGTATGTTTCACCTTTAGATGGAGTAATTTGATATTTTTTACGCAATAAATTTTGAACCGCAAAATGATTGAGGGTGTTAATTACAAATTGTAATGAGGCTTTGAATTGGGCGGTGAATTAGAAAGCGTAAGAATAAGACTTGAATTTCTTATCAAACCGAAACCTACATGATGCGGTCTAAATTCTATTAAATTTTGTAGTAATTTTGCTATATTTACAATGCTATAAAATAGGGTGCGTGCTGATCAAATGAAACGAAGGGAACGGAATGTATGATCCTACATGCGACACAATGTCGAGGAAGTAATCGGTTACGGAAGAATTCGGTCTGACGCCCAGGATGTCATTGTTACGAAACTAGCTGAACCCTGAATCCGTTCATGTTACTTTTATTCAACTATTAGATCAGCGCAAGTCACTCTACTTTGTTAAGGAATTTTAAATTACTGCCCCTCCTTTTGCAAAAGAACTTTTCTTTAAGTATTTCCATATCTTACAAAGGTAAAATTGTATGGAAAAAAGGGGGCGTCAAAAAGCTTATAAGAATGAGAAAATAATTTTTTTGCGTGAAATAAAGACTCCATAATTTTTTTTACTATGAATCGGGCTATCCATGCGATTATCTGTAAGTATGATTATTACTTAAATTGAATAATGTTTTGGAAATATATGAACCGCATTTTCAAAACAGTTGGCGCACCATTTATTACAGAAAAAAATTAATTGGGAGAAATAGTTGAATGAAATATGTACATCAATATTCATCGTGAATAGTCCAATATGCAGCAAAAAGAATAAGACGATTTTAAGTATCTGTTCCACAGAAAAATATTAATTTATGATTCTTATAATTAGCCCAAAAATAAGTTTTATTTGATGAATATATTTTTGCGGTAAATGATAAATAATGTTCATTAAGGCCTATTCCGCTTTTTTTGGTGTTAAACAATTTTTTTATTATTAAAAATTTGCCGATATGTTTCAACCTGTAATTTCGGGTCCTTTTCGAGCTTATTCCTTCGTTATTTGATGTTTAAATGTTAAGGCTAATATATAGATGAATGTATTTTTGCAAATTTTTTATAATAAAAAAATTTTTAACACTAAAAAGAACGGAATAGGCCTGAATGAACATTATTTATTTATTTATTTAATAAGTTTTATTTTCAATTGGTGAAATTTGAAAAATTCAAAATTCAACAATTTTTTATTACTTTAAAAACGGAAATGGTTTACTTGTAAAAATGAGCCATTTAAAATGAAACGGGTAACTTCAAAAAATGTTAAACTGAATCCTTTTGAAGTTGCACCATTTTAAATTTCAATCGAGAAATGTTTAACCGAAACCTTTTAAAGTTGAAATTTTTTTTAGTTCAAAAGAAAATTGTTAAACCGAAACAATTTTAAATTTCAAATGTAAAAATTAAATATTTACGAAATTAAATTTTTAATGAGCGCAATATTAAAAACTACACCTAAGTTGAAATCCTTGACATTTTATTTTACGTTCATTTTAACCATTTTAAAGGGCCAAGAATGAAATAATATCACGAATTATGTTTAAAATTAATATATTCAACATTTTTAACTTTAATAATTTTAAGCAGCTATGTATAATCTTTTAAAAATTGAAAAATTTTGTATCAATGCTAATTTGTATTAATTAAATTGCCTAAAATTATGTAATTTCAGATTGGAAATAACCTTCAAAATTTCAAACCTGGTAAATTTTTGCGACGAAAAATTTGTTTAATTTATTAAGTAGAAGACAGCGCACAACTTTTGATTTACCAAAGTTATGAAATTTCGTAAAAGTGGGGTTTTTAGTTTTTTTCAAAGGGTTTATTAGAAAAAGTGACCGCTAACAAAGCAAAAATTCCTTAGTACATTTTTATGAGTAGCAATATAACAAACTAGTTTTATAAATGCTAATTTTGAATAGAAACATTAAAAAATGTATTTTTGACATGGCGATGAAAATTTTGTTGGCTAACAGATTACCATTTTTTAAGGAATAAAATTGCTTTCACTATTATTTCATTAGTTCCTTCGCTTCGTCAAACTTTTGGCTTCAAAACTGTCTGATGTATGATTCCATTAATTTTCATTGAACATTTATTTTATTTGTTTTATGAGAAGTGTCATTCGGTGCGAGGCGAACTAATTGTTGAGAGGTTAAGCTTGGATAACAAAGTAATTTTTGTTTCTTTTAGGTTACGAGCAAAAACAAATGTAAGTGCTACCAACCAAACAACTTTGAAACAAATTAGCAAGTTCATGCCTTTTACTAATATAACCAAATAAAATAGTTCGTAGTTTTTTTGTCTATGATAGTTGATAGCAATGATTGTCATGGTTTGGATAATAATTGCGACATAGTATGTAGTTGAATTTATACACATGTCCTTCGACCACTAATCGGAAAGACTTTTGGAATATTCACTCCGTACTAGAAGTGTACCATCTGAATAAAATTGCAACATGCCAAAAAAGTATAAAATAATGGATAAATGGATAATATAAGTCATATATGATAGCATGACTAGTTTTAAAAGAATATTCTAGCTTTAATTTGGTATGTAATACATTACCCACTTCTTCATCATTTATCAACGTTATAACTTTCAAAGCTTTTCTACCCACCTCGTACTGGTTTCCCGTACAGGTAGCATCAGTATTTTTTTATGTTTTAAGACTTTTATGTAAAAATATACAGATAATAAGTATGTTCTAATGTTCATAATTTCATCTGAGTACTGAAATTCATTCTTATGTCCATTTTCCTCATTTATATTTCCTTGTCATTATTTCGGCTAATTGTGATCTCGCTCGTGACAGTGGTTTTCTGTTAAACGTCCCAATCACGTTAATCAAGCCACAAGATTGTGCAAAAAAACTATGAAACGAGAATTCATCCTTGACTATCACGGAGGACACAGTACATAACATGCACAAGAAACGAGGGCGAAATAGCTCCATTGCATACCAGTTAGAGGAGTTCTCTTCTCGGTTACATAACGGGATTTTCAGGATGAGCCTTATATGTGCTAGCCCCTCGACATGAGTGACGCTCTCAAGGAACAGGGAAGTGTCAATATATACTGACCGACATAGTATCAATTGTTAGCTATTTATTACTTCTTAAGAAGATATCATTATACAGTTCCCGAGAACCGCTCATTAGCTAGCGCAAATTGACGTTTCTTATTTCCGAAATTGATTACTTTTCAATATTCATTTCAATAGATTCACGCTCTCCAGAGGTTGTGCTCAACATCTAACTTCTAACATTAAAATAATATTTCTAAATCTAAAAGGTGCAAATATAATCACACAGAAAAAGAAGGTGCACAAAGCTTTAAGATATAATTGAGTATGACTCGTCAAGTTCATTAACGCGTGTAATACCTTTGACTCTTTCCAGAATAAGTTTCACAAATTTTCAATTTGATTTCCAATTGACTAACTCAAGACAAAATATAAAATAAGGTTATAGAAATGGAATCCAATGTATTTATTGCCTTTAGTCAATAATTACGTCTAACAATTAATAGATTATATATCATTTTGAAAGATAATGTCTTTAATCTATTTTTAGAGACTCTTCATTTGATTATTGATTTTATTTCAATGTGAGTAGGCTGATTGCAGACCGTTACCTATAATTACATTGTATTTTGCTTCCTTTTTTAGCGAAATTGTCAGCAGAAAGTCAGGATTGTCAATCAATCAGGGTACACAAAAGTGAGAATTTTCACGGCCTCAGTACTATTCTACAGTTCCATTTACAAGCAGAAAACGAAGACTTGTTCCCGGGCTCCTACATAGGCCAGCAGGTATCGTTCTGACATTCCAAAAGCTAGATTTAACTTGTCCTGCGATACCTGATTCCTTTACCTGAATGGGGGAGAATACCCGGAGGAAGTGTCATAAATCTTCTGCCCAGAACTAGGCCTGCAAATCTCTTCAAATAGTTATTATAATTCCTAAAAAAAACCTGGGCCTAAATTCCGAATAAGCTCTAACATATAGTCAAAGTGGAATACAAATTTTGTCTCTCGTAATTGATTAGTTACAATAACGTTACACCATACCAATTTTGCTTCTAGAGGAAGACACCACACCAAATGTACAAAAAATGGCTTTTATTCAAAATGTCTGATTATAAATTTTGGTTATAATTTCGAACCTGCAAATTAATGATTGAAAAGAAAGTCGTCAGAAAAATGGACAGTTTTTACTGAAGCAATTGCCAAGCTTTCAGTTTTCACATGTGTTTTGACAGAAAAATTCCTTTATTATTGAAATCTTATCCTTCTCAAAACCTTTTTGTTAGATTTAGTTAAATACCTTATATTTTGTAGAGCAGACCCACCAAAACAAAATTTTTGTACCTATAAACTTGACAGATTAAAGATTTTGTGTATACAGGATGTTTGGGGGTTTTTCACCGTCCTTAACCCTGCATTACTATTGGTAGTCGAATCGACGAACACCGTATTCGTTGATTCGACTACCAATAGTAATGCAGGGTTAAACATTCCTGTAAGGAAATCGATCTTTCCAAAAAACCACAACCACGGGAGATTTTTTAATTAGGCTATTGGGGTAAGAAATCACTTCGAAAATAAGTGCAGGAAACATCCCCTACCAGATAAATGTTTGAAATTATTGTAAGGGATGTTTTAAGATCCCTTAAACATTCAAGCAAGAAAATCGGCATTTCCAAAAAACTAAAACCGCGGGAGATTTCTTGATTAATCTATTAGAGTCAAAAATCACTCTACAATGAATGTGAGAAACATACCCTAGTAGAAAAGGTTTTCTATATTTAAGGGACGTTACAGCAACTGATTAACAGCAACCGAATGTTTAAGCAATAGGGCGGAGTGAAAATGCTCAAATTTATCGAATCCTTTGAGCTAAGGGGAAAAAAGAAGGTTGGCAATTTGGCATCCCAAAATAAGTTATAAAAAATGTTGAAACCTGTTAATATCTTGTGTTCTGTTTTTTATTTAAAAAACATTTTTGAAAATTTAAAATAAAATTTATTGGTTCAAAAGTTATGGCGAATTTTTCATATGGACAGTTTTTGCTAATGATCAGTAATAAAAAATACAAGATTTAATAACAAATTTTTTCCCTAATTTAGAATTTAGAATGTTTTAAATAACACAACCAATTTTTGTTCATGAATGCAAAATAATTACCTGTTCCTTTGGTTTAATTTGAAGAAATTTCACGTTTGACATATTAAGATTTGTCCAAAAAAGTGTGCATTTAACTCAATCCAAAAAACATATTTTTTGCAAATTTAAAGAAAATATACTAAATTAAACAAACCATTTTTTTTTAATTTCTAATTTTGTATTATTATTTACTAGCAAAAACTGTATATATTAAAAAATCACCGTAAATTTTAAACTAATAGAAATTTTGTTCTGAATTGTAACAAATTTGAATCTTCAAATCAAAAAAGAGAACAGAAGATATTAACCAATTTCCAATTTTTCAAATACTTTTTTTTTGTCAACCCAGACATTTTTTCCCTCAACTCAAATGATTCGATTAATTTGAGCATCTTCGCTACACTGAGCGAAGAATTCCCGTGTAGTTCGGGTTTGCACACCAACAGTTCGGGTGGCTTCCTTTTTTTTTGTTTTCGCACGAAGGATTGGTGAGCTCGCACGGCTGAGTCGAGCGAGCTCCCCAACCATTCGGGTGCTCACCCCAAGTAGCAGCACCTAAGGTAGTGGGGTGCCCACCCGAATAGTTCGGGTGCTTGCACGACTGATTCGGGCGATTCGAGTCGTCAACTCCGTTGGACGTTGCGCGTTCGACGTTTGCGCATGTATTATTAAAGTTAATCGTTCATTATTATTAATTAGAATAAATCAAGAAAGTATAACTGTTTTTTGTTTCGAAATGAAAATCCCAAAAATGAAAATCTTGAAAATCCCAAAAATGTTTAACGTGGGAAATTCTTGGATTTTTTAAAAATTGGACTGATACTTCAGGGTTTTATCGAAAATTGCCAAATTTTTTAAAGATTGAAGAGGAGTGTTTATGGAATAAAACCATATCAAAAACTTTATTTTTAACTTCCCTTGACCTCCCCCCCCCCCACAACGCCCCAAATATGACCCAAAAATAAACAAATACATTTGAACGTATTATTTTTAATTTTCAGCATTTTCTGCCGTATTATTGAATAAATGTAAATACTATTCATTAATTTAAATATCCCTTATGACTTTTTAAACCATTTTTAATTGTTTATATAAATAAAACTTATTTACACAATTATTTTTTTCCAATAAATGTAAAAAATAATCGTACTTTCTGAATGAAATATAAGTTGTCACTGATTGGGCTGGTGACTTTTTTCAAATACATCATGTGATAATTCAAACAATCACTTATTGTATATTTTCAAAATTTCTAGAAATCGCGCCAGATATGTCCACTTTTTTCAAATCGGTATCTTATGCTACTTATTATTAAACATTTACATAATTTTGTTACTTTTATTCTGATGTTGAACAAATTTCTATTTGTCTAAACAATTATTTTTCCTACCAAATATTTCTAAACATTGTATTTTCTATTGCATTTCTTATTTATTCTATTTTCGTCCTCAACAATGTTATTCTAAGAAAATGTAATTTGAACCATAATTTTTATTATTGAATGTACTTTTTTACAATATGATCATGGTTAAGATAGTAAGAATATGAAGAATACAAAAATAAATATACTTTTATAATTTGAATTTTATTATGAGTTTAAGATTTATTTAATAGTACGCCAAAATTACTCCGCAAAATCATTCAATATTATGTTTAATGCAGAAAATACCACTTTAAAAAGATTTTGGGGCAAGATAATTGTTTAAACAAATAAAACTTTGTTCAAAATCAGAGTGAAAGTACCAAAATTATGTAACTGTTCAATAATAAGTAGTATCGGATACCAATTTGAAAAAAGTGGAAATATCTGGCGCGATTTCTAGAAGTTTTGAAAATATACAATAAGTAATTGTTTAAATAATCACATGATGTACATGAAAAAATTCACCACCCCAATCAGTGACCAACTTATATTTCATTCAGAAAGTACGATTATTTTTTACATTTTATGCGAAAAGAATAATTGTTTAAATAAGTTTTATTTATATAAACAATTAAAATTTGTAAAAAAATCAGAAGGGATATTTAAATTAATAAATATTATTTACATTTATTGAATAATACGGCAGAATATGCTCAAAATTAAAAATAATACGTTCAAATGGATTTGTTTATTTTTGGGTCATATTTGGGGAGTTGTGGGGGGGGGGGCAAAGAGAAGTCCAAAATAAATTTTTTTATATGGTTTTATTCCATAAACACTCCTCTTCAATCTTTAAAAAATTTGGAAATTTTTGATAAAACCCTGAAGTATCAGTCCAATTAAAAAAAAAAACAGTTTTACTTCCTTCGGAAATGGAAACACCTCAATACATATAGATTGTGTGAACATTTATAAAAATATTAAAATCAAATTTTATTAATAAGATAAATAATAAATAATATTGAGAATAATTTTTCAAGAACAATCCTAAAAATCTTATGTGTAAATATTTTTGTGCTTTTAAATTTGAGCAACTTGATTTATTCTAATTAATAATAATGAACGATTAACTTTAGTAATACATGCGCAAACGTCGAACGCGCAACGTCCAACGCATTTGACGACTCGAATCGCCCGAATCAGTCGTGCAAGCACCCGAACTATTCGGGCGGGCACCCCACTACCTCAGGTGCTGCTACTTGGGGTGAGCACCCGAATGGTTGGGGAGCTCGCTCGACTCAGCCGTGCGAGCGCACCAATTCTTCGTGCGAAAGCAAAGAAAAAGGAAGCCACCCGAACTGTTGGTGTGCAAACCCGAACTACACGGGAATTCTTCGCTCAGTGTACACACATGTTGAAAAAACCCAAACATCCTGTATTCACAAAATCTTAAATCTGTTATGTTCATGAGTACAAAACTTTTGTTTGCGGATAACATTTCAATAATAAACGAATTTTTCTATCAAAATACATGTAAAAAATGGAAGCTTATAGCAATTATTTCAGTAAAAACTGTCAATTTTTCTAATGATTTTCTTTTGAATTATTGATCTGCAGATTCAAAATTATGACAAAAGATTACAATTAGAGATTTTGACTAAAAGCAATATTCTCCACATTTGGTGCGGGGTCCTTTTAATGTTTATTTTATTCTTCTTTATATTTTTATGAGATATATAAAAAATAGTTGAAAGACGAATAGTCGAGAAATGTGGTTTGAGATATGAGAAGAAAGGATATGAAATATAAGAAAATATCTTAAGAGAAAGCATGGAAACAAAAGAATGATGCAGATATCATCCGATTAATAGTAAATTTGCATGCAGTGTCTGTATTATAATTACGTATTGAAGCTCGTACGTTTTGTGCGATAGGAAGGCTGTATCGTGTGTATATTGTATATGTACGGGCATTAATGGATCTCTCAGAGACAATGGGATTCTGATGACCATGCTGATCCCAGCCTAGTATGGCAAGCCTGACCTATCGCATCGTTGACGTAATGGCGCCGCGCAATATAGAGGGCTGAGATGTTGGGATGAAAGGCAGAATGAAAGGCGATGGTTCAGCGGAGTAAAACAAAAAGAATAAGCGCGAAGAACGAATACAATGGAATGAAATTAAGTGAGCGAGAAAGCACGATTTACACCATTTACGCGGTGATGGGTTCGAAAAGAATCTGCCAAGGAATGTTATGACGGTTCGCGAAATAGCTTTCAAATTTATTATTATTAATATTAGACCATTAAGCCATTTCCCTTTCGGGGTAGGCGTGACTCAACCGGTGGGGAAGGGAGTAATGTGAGGAAGAAGGTATTGATTTTTTTAGATCGATTCTCCTGCTAATATCTATTTAAATAACACGTTCGTTCCGCAACACTGCTCCGACCCAGGTTGCAGATCAATCTCTCTAGCGATCATTCATGTTGCTATTATCTATTGTGGAACTGAATATTTCATCTTTGGGAAATCTTTAAGATCTTTTGAAATCTGGTGTACACTCAGAAGTCGATTGGTCAACCTCTCGGATGGATTAATACATTTTCATTTTCAGGCATAAGACCTTCTCATTTGCGAAATGTTTCTTAATAATATGTGTAGGTAAGTAACTTTGTTTGATGAAACATTGCTGAACTCAGTATCTTTTTGTTTTAATTTTTTCGATGCAAGTGACTTCGTGACGGTATGGGAGGTCGATCGGGGATTTTATAGTTACGTTGACGCTGCTCGGAGCATTCCACCGCATTTTATTGGCAAAAAGTGAGGGTTTTCGACGAGTTGGTGCAAAACCGAGCATTGCAGTCCTGTAGAGTTATAGAGAACATGCGAGCTAATGGAAGGTAAAACGTAAAGCGAACCAATGGCAATGCAATGCTCTTGTACTCGCTCACCCGTTAAGTCAGAAGAGCCACTTATTTACTTTTCCTGCTACAATTGGATCACATTATGAACAAAAGAAACAGGAAGCCAAACGTCCTCCTCAAGGAAAAAATAAAAGTGATTTGTTGCCTCTTTAGTCTTGAAAAGTCTAGTTAGGAAAATTCATATTATGACATTTAGAGCCGTAAGTAGAAGTTGTCCATACTTTGTGCAAATAAAAACGCCCTTGAAATGCAAATAACATTTTAAACGAGATAAGTGTATGTAATTGAGGGTAATTCCATACATTGGATATGCATTAACATATAGATAAACATAAAGATAAATTTCTTATCCTTCAATTCTTATCCTCTGTCTGGGTGGTGTGTCACGTCTGTAATTCCATAAATATTTTTCGTTTAATATCAATGCACCAATACCTTCCGCAGATAGGATAAATATAAAATGAGTTTTAATTTTAATACTGAAATAGTATTTCTGTGAAGTAGCTATTCATAAATGAAGACCGTCTGTGATTAATTCGAGCTTAGTATAGTACTATCTATCATTCACATTTCAACGGCCTCATTTTTTCGCCAAGTGAGCGTTACATGCGTAAACCTATTCGCGGTTCAAGGCCGACTGGCACCGAATAACAAACGCTCTTGAAGCTGGAAATCGTCGCGAATACTTCTGAGCAGGGCGCCGCGACGTCGCAACGACGCTTTGCAAGCAGCTCGACAAAAGACATCTCAACCAACAAAAAATAAAGTGCTCATCTGTACGACTATATTGTGACTACAAGGAAGTTCTTGTCTTATCGCTACCTTATTTAAGCCAAAAAGGGGAAATGGTGTTTATGAAAAGCCAAGTAGTAGATAAATTTCTTGAACATTTACATATTGCTAGGAATGTTTTCATAACCAGTTGTACAATTTTTGAATAAAAAAATAAGAAAAAGATTCTAGATACCCTTCTTGTAGCCGTTTGGACTGGAACGGTTGATTTGAGTGCGATAAGCACCACCCAAGACCAAGATTTTTAGTGAGGGTCCGCACCTGTCCAATTCTGCAAGTGGAGGGCATGTAGGTTGAAGGAAAAGTAAGCAGATGAGTATGTAGCGGAAGAAAATAGAAGGGTAAAAGCAAATAGAATGGAGGACGTGCCACGACGGCGTTCCAGAAAACGGTGAAGCGTCTCGACGCCAAATTTATTTTCGGTACATTCCAGACCAATAGGACTCCCCTGGCTTCAGCTTAACGCGCAGACATGTTTTGCTCGAGATCCGCTACTCATCTTGTTGGAATACCTTACCTCAGCGGTCTTCTCCCAGGTTTATCTCCTATCTCTCTCCCATGGTTCTCTCCCTTCTCTATAATTTCATCCGGCATGATGAATTTCATGCGATTGCCGAGGAAATCGATTCAAACAAAGCGCTCAACTCTTAAGTTAGTCCGTGGTCAGTCCGAAATTGCCAGCAGACTGTGACCAACTTAATGAGATTGAACTGCTCTTTTGCTCAGAGGAAACGAGAATATTGACCTTTTATTGTGGGCAAGATTCTTCTTCATAATAATAATCTGGCTAAATAATGACAGATAATGAAGATAATCACGCCGAGAAACCCTGGCTCCTTTTTTATCTTAAAATTGGAAGGAAAAAATCCCGTTGCAGACAGTTGACTACTATATTAAGAGTTGTGAATGTGGTTGTAATTTGCAATTATTTAGAATATTCAAGGACATTCTAAAAGGTTTCAGAATATTCAAGAAGATTTTTCAATTATCTAGAAAATTTTAGTAAATTCTCAGGCTGTTCAATACAATTTTAAACTATTCTAGAAAAGCCAAGTAATTCCAGCATATTCAATTACAAATTCTATAATAGAATTGAAGAATTTTCTATTCCCAGGGCTGCCACATACTAATGTACTAGAAAAAGTGGAAAAAGTGACTAATTTAAGCTAAAAAATGAGTAAAAGGCCTAATGTTAAACACCAAAAGTTACTCAAATTTACTACTGTTCACACAAAAAGAAGCATGTGATGTGAACAGAAACACTTATCTATTCAAAAAAATCGATTCAATTACACACTTGTTTGAATTTACAAGATTAGATGAAATTCTATTAACAAATTTGTGGGTGAATACCTGTAGGTCATAACTGCTAGAATGAATTTTACACGTAATGTTCAGACAAATTGTACAATTAACTTTATTGCAAGCTACAAGTCGGTTGCGGTCTAATTTTTAAAAATGTTGACACTTCACTACAATAATACTTCATGCTTTTTTAATTATTTATAACAAACATTCAATAAATTACTTTATTTTTATTCAGAAAATTAAGTTATAAAATGCAAAGGTACAGAAGAATGTCATATTTACGTGCATATAGAATATAGGGTAAAAGTCAAATTCTACAATGTAAAATTGAATTGAATCAAATCAGACGTATTCAACAGTCTTTAAACATTAAAAGTAACTTTATTGGGAAATACTTAATTAAAATTGTGATTTAACACCAACTAAAACGTAAACATTTTTCAGCACTTTCGCAGCCTTATTAAAAGCGTTTTATTTCGTTTTTTAAATTAAAACTTACCTAGCAAGCTTCAATTTCGGCCCGATTTTTCATAGCTATAAACCATTTTTTACATTTGTATGCTGCAATACAAATTTTTGCAATTTGACACCGGAACTTTTGTTAATTTTCGTGGATGAATAAGGGGTAGTACATATATTACGTAACGCGGTTTTCTGTTGTTTAAATAAAAATAAGAATAAAGTTGCCGTCAAGTCAAAAAGGACACGAAGCGATATAAATAAACAACAAATAATACTTTACGTAATATATATACGATTCCGAACTCGTAG
>CAKNWW010347384.1:0-11278 GCA_932074435.1 Andricus kollari | reverse complement strand
TTTATTCTAAACGGAAGTATAGAGGGGGATGAGAAAGGGGAATATACACATTCAGGAGGAAAGAGGGGAACGGTAATTGATTATGTCGTAGTAGACGACGAGGTAAGAGAGAAGGTGGGTAAAGAAACTACAGGTAGGGAATTATGTAGATTCGGACCACTTTCCCATAATAGTGACAGTTGAGGGAGAAATGAGTATTAACAATAAGGCTAAAAAGGAAGCAAAAGTGAAAAGAGCAGGAAGAGGGGATTGGCCAATGGAAGGTAAAGAACAGTTCGAGGAAAAAGTCAGGAATATCAAAATGGGAGAAGGAAATGTGAAAGAGGAAATGGAAATAATGATAGGAGAAATAAAAAGAAATTGAAAAAGAAATTAGTGAACGAGGGGATATAAGTGGATGGGATGAGAAATGTAAACAGAAGAAGAAGGAAGTAAGAAGGGAATTAAGAAAATGGAGAAAAGAGACAAGTAGTGGAGGAGAATATAGGAGAAAAAATAAGAATTATACTAAGTTGTGTGATCAAAAAAAGAGGAGGAAAATAAAAGGTTTGAAGAAGAAGCGGAGAAAGCTAGGACGGAAGAAAAGGTTTGGGAGGTGGTAAATAGGGAGAGAAGAAGAAGGAAAAGAGTAAACCAGGATATTGAGATGGTAGAATGGAAAAAATATTTTAAAGAATTATTAGGAGGGGTAGAGAGGAAAATTAGGAAAGGAGGAAAAGATGTTAGGGAAACATATGAGGAGGAGGAGATTACAAGGGACGAAATTGTCAAGGTATTAGGGATGATGAAAAATGGAAAGGCACCTGGTATAGACAGAATTAGAAGAATGGACATGGATAATGTGCAATAGGGAAAAGATTATAGAGGAGTGACACTAATGCCAACATTGTATAAAGTATATGTGACTGTTTTATCGGAGAGGTTAAAGAAAGAAGTCGAAGAAAAATAGATAGAGCCTTCGAATCAGACAGGGTTTAGAAAAGGGATGGGGTTGATGGACAACATATAAGTTCTAAACAATCTAGTAAATAAGAGGATTAAAAGGGAGAAGGGACAATTATAGAAATGTTCCTGGACTTGAAGGCTGCGTTTATCTCATTAGACCGAGGCGAGGTAGAAAAATTTATGGTGAAAAGGGGGATACGAGAGGGATTAATAAAGAGAGTATCGGAAATTTGTAGAGCGACGAAAAGCAAGGTAAAGGTAGGAAAGCAAGTAGGAGATAGTTTCTGGTTGGTGAGAGGACTAAGGCAAGGGTGTCCTCTGAGCCCACTTTTATTTAATATATTAATATCAGACTTGGAAAAAAGAAATAAAGAAAAAAGAGTGGAGAGGAGTTAGGACAAGGATAATGGCAGAGGATGAAGAAGGGATGGTGGGCTTAATTACTGGATTAGAGAAATACTTAGGTGGGAAAAAGTTAAATTCAAATGTAGAAAAGACAAAGATAATGAGGTTTAGAAAAGGAGGGGGCAGAAAGAAAGAATGGACGAGGAGATGGAAGGGAATAAAATTAGAAAAAGTTAAAGAGATTAAGTATCTGGGATATACCTTGCAAACAAATGGAGATCACAGGGCTCATATAAGAGAAAGGATAAAAAAGCAGCAGGGGTAATGAAGCAGATATGGGGAATAAGAAAAAGAAGGTTAAAAAAAATTGGAGAAGGAGAATGTGTTTATTTGATACGCTGGTATGGCCAGTATTAGGTCGTGGAGCAGAGATATGGGGATGGAAAGAAAGGAAAGAGTTGGAGAGTTTACAAGAAAGGTATACAAGGTGGACGCTAGGGGTAGACTGGAGGACGCCGAGTTATATGGTGAGAGAAGAAGTGCAAACGGAAACATTGAGTACTAGAGCGGGAAAGATGGCATGGAATTTTGAGACGAAGCTGTGGGAGGGAAAGGGAAGGGAGTTAGTGAGAAAGTGCTTGATTGAGGTAGAAGAAAGGAGAGCGTAGGAGATGGATTGAACGAGATGGGAAGAAGAAAGGAGGGAGTTCTTTAAGGCTGGAGATATAGAAGACAGGACTGGAGTGAACTATGAAGAAGTGTAAAGAAGGGAGAGGGAAAGGCAATTAATAGAAAGGTGAGGAATGATTGAGGAATCAAAATATAATAAATGTATGAGATGATAAAAAAGGAAGGAGTATGTACTGGGAAAAGAACGAGAAGAGGAAGTGCAGAATCTGTGAATGGGAAAAGGAAACATGGGCGCATGTATGGGAAGGATGTAGGAGAGGAATGGAAGATAAAGGAAGCTGGCAAGAGAATGTGGAAAAGATTCTAGGGGAGGATGGTTTGGGGGAAGAGTTGATGAAGGAGTTAGAGGGTGCTAGGGGAGCGAATGAGAAAGAATAAAAGAATGGATGCACAAAAAATGGTAAAAACGAGGTACAAGAGAAGTGAAAGAAAAAGGGAACGGAAGTCGCTTAAATTAGAAGCGTAAAGATTTGTAAGTAATGGTTATGTAATAGCTTAAGTAGATTAAGATGCGTTTGCTTTATCTCTCTCTCTCTTTCTCTCTCGCTTGCACACTCGCTTTCGGTCACTCGCTCACTTGTTCGCTACCACTTCCTGAATTGCGCTTTCATCAAAAAATAGAAATAAGAATCTAGATATAAGACTTTCTGTAAATAGATGTAAATAACTGTAAATAGTAAGGATAAGATTTTATAAAATATGTAGATGGAAGGATTAGAAGAAATGGAAGCCATGTAAACCCGCAGGGGACACATTATGAATAAAAAAAAAAATAATATCAATTCCGTAAGAATTTGTTATTTATTTATTTTTAACCATGAAGTAATGCTTGGATCTTATCCCAACAAATATATGCCTGAGCTACTCGGCTAGTTAAAAGATACATTTTTCTAATCCATGATACCGACAGCAAGAACTTTCATGTCGTTTTTCTTGAAAGTGGCTAAACATTGGGTTCTAGGAAATTCAAAATTTTACTTTGTTGTCGTCACTTTTATTTTCAAAAATTATGAACTCGCATGCATATACCTGACATTCTCTTTGTTATACTAATTATTTTGATTTAACTCATGTCCACTGTAGAAGAATATGGTCCTTTTATGCTGTGTCAGATCCGGTTTATATTGGACCCGCTGTTCTTTGCCAAGGGTTTTTTTAAATATGTTTTCTTTTTTTTAAGCGCTCCTTTCGAGAATCGATAGGGCTAAATAATAGCTTAAAAACAATTTCTTCTGTTTTTTTTAAAATAAAAACTAAAAAAGTTATTCAACTCTTTCTGAGTCAAAATCGGCGTTTTGGAATGTTTTTAACCTTCACAGTAGTTTTTCTTTGAGGTGTCGCTTCGTTCAGGATGTTCCTTTCATGGTTCGAAAAAACTAAGTAATAGCTTGTAAGTACTTTTTTGTTTGAAAGAAATCAAATTCATTAGAGTCAGACATATTTGAATTTTGAAACATTTGTCCAGCTCCATTTTAGTTTTTCTCCCTACTCAATATTCACAGAGGTAAGTCTGAAATAAAAAATTCTATAATAGAAAATCACTGCAACGCGAAAAAGTAACGTATCGGAATCTGAAAAAACTATAATTAATTTGACTAGATAGATTTATTGTAGTTAAATATCAATATTTTAAAAAAAATAGGCAGCAGCAGACTTCAGCAAATTAGAATGGAAAGACCCTATGTTTACATATTTGCTCTGAAATTTATCATAATAAAGTTATTACCTCTATATGTATAGTATATATTACCAAAGATTATTCTATTGTTTTCAGAGGGTGGGAGATTTCTAGAAAAGTGTGCAATTGTAAATTTTTCATCTCATTGTCTAAAGTGGTTAACTTTTTGGGTATCATTCATTTTTTTTAACTGCAAACTAAAAGTTTGATATTGATCAAAAATGAATCTTAATATGTGAAAAGAAGTTCATATTAATACGTGGCTTTAAGGATGGGAAAGAAAAGGTATAAATAAGCACATTTTTTTGGTGTACAGCGGATTTCGTCCTCATTCTTTATTTGTACATTACATTACGTTACGTTTTCCCGCTCACTATCGCGTAACACGCGAAATCTATCGTTGCCCAGATATTCTGAATGAGTGCGGCTGTTAAGTATCACTTTATCGCCCTCTATTTTATCCAACGGCACTGGATAGCCGCGATTATCCGTAACTGAATTAGTAAAATTTTTATCAAATTAGTCATTGTTGATTCATGAAATATCAATATTTTAGCATTTCACTAATAGACTATTAAAAAAAAATCAGAATTGAATGTGTCCAAATGACAAGGTTTCATCTCCGAGAGAGCAAATTAAAAGGGTGCTAACTCGCGTGGCGGACTCTCGAAGTTTCTAAATCTCATATAAATTGTATTGTGGACATCAATGCCCTCAACTCTGTAGCACCTTTTTATTTGGTTTCTGTGGGATGGAACCTTGTCATTTAGACATGTCGAATTTTATCTTATTAAAGTCAATAAGTAGAAATATTGATCAGTCATTTAATGATTTGAGTTACTAATCAATTAATATATATTTTTTAAGATTGTGTTGGTTGTTTTTTAATTACCTATTTCGGCAGCTCCCCTTGTTTCGTAAAACACGTTACCAAGCCATGCTCCAACGTTTTCTCCATTGCGCCTGATTCTGCACCTATCATTATAGTGTTGAGAATGTAGTATTATTGGTGCCCCAGGTGCCATCCGACCTGCTCTCTTTTCTCTTATCTGACGTTTCTCTTCTGGTAAACGCTCTGATCATGTGAACAAAAAATAGTTATAAACTATTTTAAAGATTTAAAAACTTATCAATTTAGAACTACTAAATTATTCCAGATTGTTAGTCTACTAATAATTGTCGAATAAATTAGATTTTGAATTTTATTTTTTAATCCCAACAATTTTTTGTTAGTTCAAAAAAAGTATATATACGAAGAATTTGAGCAATTTCGGTTAATAATAACATATGTGCCATTTCTGAACTTTTCACTTCGAGTAAACACTTTTTGAAAGGTAGCATGCCATAAGGGTCAAACCCCAAATTTTCGAAAATGAGGTTATCGACTCAAAAAGTTGGCGAAACGATTTTTTTGTAATTTGATTTTTCCATTTGTTTTCGTTAGCATGTCATAAGGGTATAACTACGAATTTTCGCCCGCAGGCCTCTGTGCACATGAACTGCTGCATAAAGCTGAACAGCTGATGACGGTTGACAAGCTTCGGAGTGGAAAATAAATTATTAGGTTCTTCTTAATTTGAAAATTCTCGGAACCTAATAAAATCTTCCAATCAAACTTTTAGGGTTTAATTAAAATTAGCACTGGTTTTTTCTCCAAAGCCCTTCCTCATTTTTGTTAAAAATTGAAAGTTTGATTTTTGAGAACGTTCTTGATCTCTCCTGTAAAGCCCTGAAAATGAGGGTTAGACCCTAATGACATGTGACATTAAATTTTACAAAACACCCGTTCCGGGCGTTTCGACCCTTTCCGAATTGTATGTGAACTTTGCTTCTGATTTCTTTTCTAATGCCTCTCTTTTCCAATGCTTTCCACATTTTCTCCTGTGTTGCACTGTTTACTTCGTTCCGAATATTTCCGATTTCTTTCCGAACAAATGTCCGATGGAAAATATAAATTCAAATGATTTATTATGTATATTCTGTACCGAATATATCTTTCCCTATAAATGCAACAGTGTGACAAATAGCTACTTTCAATCCTTTCCGAAATGTTACCTGTGTGTCCCACTATTTATTCTCAACTGACGTTGATTTGTTTTGACTTCCCGCAGCAAATATTTTTCCTAAAAACCAGAAGTAGGTGAATTTCATAACTGCTAAGAAAGCCTGTTTTACTTCCAAATTTTATGTATTCAATTTGCTCAACTATAACTTTTAATTACTGAATCTCCTTTCTTCATAAAATTGCTTGTTTGTATTGTAACAAAATGTACTATGAATTGTATGAGGTACAATTTGCCCTGAGCTGGACCTGTAGAAGCATCACTTGGCTCCATATCTATATTGAAGCTAAAAAAAAAGATAATTTGAAAAAAACTGCACACAATAATGCTTTACTGAAAACACTATAAGAAATTAGAAATATGCGAAATGTTTCGTGATTTTAAACAAAAATCTTCGGAAAATCGCTATCAGTGTCTCCTGCGTCGCCATATTGTTTCTTCGGTTTCATTTAGATCGATTGGGACAGGTATTCCATTGCACCGAATTTGATTGAACCAAACACCGTTTGAAACAAAGCAGTTCAATGTGGCTATATCTTTTGTGAGGTCTACAGGAATCATCATCATTGGCAGAGGTTGACGCTCACTAACGAAATTTTTTCAAACTAATAAAAACATTCAATTGTTTTTGTTCAGTCGAGTGTTAATGCAATTGAATACTTACTTTTGATCGGGTTCATCGATTTTACAACTGGGAGGGAGCGAGTGAGTAAGCCTCATTCCTAGATTAAAATGGCGCTGGCGACAAGCAGGGGCAACGATATTCCTAATTTTCCACATTGCTTTTAAGTGTTTGCAGTAGAACGTCGTTGTGCATAGTTATTTTTTCAGTAAGCCTTCTTATGGCTTACTGAAGCCCAGCTCAGAGCAATTTATATTTCATAGTGTATTCATTTTTACCACGCAAAAAATACATTTTATAATTAAGGACATATTATAATAATTACAAATGAACTTGGGTAAATGGAATATTCGAAATTAGGAATATCTAGAAGTGATAATGTGCAGCAATAATTTACGTAATATACAAAAAATAAAGGGACTTTCTTAGTTATGAAATTTGCCTATTTCTAGGTTTTTGGGAATTACATTTGCTGGATTCAAAATGAATCAAGTGGATTACTGCAACTTGAAATTCTTTGTAGATAAAAATTAATTATTACTACAAGAATATATATTTTTTAAATCCAATTCGGAAAGAAATTGGGAACATTTGGAACGACTAAGCGGGAAATTCGGAAACGATGGGAAAGAAATCAGAAAGAAGCCGTCCATTGAAGCCGTTGTTCCATACTGGATTTTCAGTATAGCCTTCGAAACCCTAAATAACTAGAGGTATTGAAACAATTCTCTAATATTTGTTTCATATTATATTTTGATTACCTTGTGTAAATAATCTTCTTAAGCGACCAGGGTTGTTCGTGCTCAAATAAACTGAATCTGTGAAAAGAAATATAGGGATTTTTCATTAACGAATTTTTCCAATGAACACCAAAGTTAATAGTTTGATTCACACAAACATTTTTCTTATTGTATGCAGGAAAAATTCCTACAAAGAATTTAGAGCAAATTTAGAACAGTATTTCGGAAAAAAATTTTAGTTCGGTGCTTGTCAAGAGTTTCAGTTTTGAAAATTGGTAATAAAATGGGACTGAATTTTTAGATGCAAAGCTAAAGAGTATTTCAATACAATATGAATTAGGATAAATCTATAATAAGTGTTTGGATTGAAAAGTATTTAAAATTTAATTTTTTCTATACATCATTTGCCATAAATTTTATCAACAATTTAATTGAAAGACGCATTCTCAAAACAAATAAAACATTGTCAAGGTGTCTCTTATATTGTATCATCACATAATGAAAACTCCAATTTATCATATTCAATATTTAAGTTTAGTAGGGACAGTATTGGGTCGTTCCAGAATAGATTCTCTCATCGGTATTGCAACCTATTAAAACAAATATATCATGATTAACAATTGCAGATCTCTTAAAAACAAATTGCCACATTTTGAAAATAATTCAACTTTTCGAATTTCGGTCCAATCGAAAATTAATTTTTCGATCTAGCAGTTAAATAGTTTCAAAATATATTTGATGTCTGGCAGAAATATCGATTGTAATTTCTTAATCTATTAGAGAAATAGTTTTTATAAAATATTTGTTGAAAAGTTTCAAAACCTGGGAAAATATAAAGCTTTTTTAATTTGCATGTAATTGAAAAATTCAACTCAGATAATTTGCAAGTCTATTTGCATCTACCAGATCATTTAACAAAATTTTCAAAAACTCTTTTAAAAAACTTGTTTTAAATACTGAAAATTCTCTGATTTTTTAAATTTTGTCTGGATGGAAAAATTTAAATGGGATCATTTCGAAATATATTTGATATGTTGTATTAATGTCAATTAGAATTTCTTATTCTCTACAAAAATAGATTTCTCTATTTTTGAATTTATTCTTCTAGAAAAATTTGAAAAACATCACTTTTTTAATTTTCATCGAATTTAACATTTCTTTAAGATATCTTGCAATTCTTATTTTCATCTGGTAGATTCTTTGATGAAAATGCCACAAACTATGTAAAAAATTAGGGTGGCCGCTGGACAGGGAAAACCAGGAAATGGCCGAAAATATTTTCACGGCTAACCTCGATTAAGTTATAACCAAAAGTACTTGCATATCCCGTTTTGCTTTTGTACGTGTTTCGGGGATGCTCCGGGTCATATTCAGTCTAGAAAAAAATCTGGCTACGCGTTTTTGAGAAAAAAGATTTTTTCATCTTATTTTCCTCCAAAACGACGCAAAATACGAATAGCATTTCATATCTCCAAATTATTTAGGTTCCTGAAATCTATTAAATTATACCCTTTCCAGATGTTTATATAGTTTAAGTCAGTACATTTTTCCAAAAATATAGAAAGAATCGATAACAATCGACTGAAATACCATTTACTTTAACGAACTTTATCATTTTTTTTCTTCAAACGTTTGTTCTTAGTTCCCTGACTATATTAAGAACATGTTGCAGAGATTATTAAGGCTCCTGAGCTTCGATGTAAAGAAAAATGGGGTTTTATCTCTAAAATTGAAGAAATGTCATTTTTACCGATAAAAAATTTCATTTTTCTCGAAAAAGAAAAAAAAATAGGAATAGCGATTCTTAGTTTAAAATTGTTCCCCTTCTTGAAATCTATGAAAATGTACCCTTACCAGATGTATATCTTGTGTGTTTTAACAGAAATTAAAAAAATATCAAAAATGTATTAAAGCGACTATTCATTTAGTTTGACGAACTTCAAGATTTTATTTTTAAGAACATTATTTCTTTGAGTATCAATATTGAAAATCTTTCCCCACCCTGAAATGTGTTGATTCATACCCTCACCAGATATTTATCTTGTGTATTTGAACAAACATTAGTCGATTTTTATAGATCGAATACAAAATAAATATGCCATAAGAGTATCATTTTATTGATTTCAGGGAGGTGGACGAGTTTCAATATTGATACTCAACTTAAAGAAACGTTATTAAAAATAAAATCTTGAAGTTCGTCAAACTAAATGCTATTCTTGTCGCTTTAAAAGATTTTTCATATTCTATTTGAAAATCGTTGTTAAGACACACAAGATATACATATGGTAAGGGTAAATTTTCATAGGTTTCGGAAAGGGGAAAAATTTTGTACAGTGAATTGCTATTCCTATTTTGCTTTGTTTCCAAGAAAAATGAACGTTACGATTTTAATTGTTCCATTTTTTAAGCTTTTGATTTGTAAGTGAAAGTTTTGAATTATTATCTATTATTATTATAGCAAATGAGGAGGGTCTTCTAAGTCCCATAGCGCTGAGGTTACCTAATGTAACCTATTGTACTGCACCCTTGAATCTAATCCTCTCTGATGAGGTCGGTTTCCGCTATATAAGTACTTATTGTCATATAGAGGATATCTAAAAAATCATCTAGTTCAGTGAACTGATTTCCAAAATGCTTCCATCTCAGGCATTCAAACACATCACATTTTCAGAGAATACGATGTGCAGTCTCCTCACGGAAGCCGCATCTTCGACATCGAGGATCGCTGACGATCTTCATGTTAGTCAGGTGCTTCTTCAAGTAGCAATAGCCCATGAGCATTTCAACTACTATATACACTTGTTTTCTTTCGATTTTTAGAAGTTTTTTAGACTTTCCTGAACATGGTTCTTTGACAAACTTTTGAGAGTGTATCATACCTTTAGCCATCTTCCAATACCTCGTGTGTCCCTCCAAGAGCGACTTTTCAATGACATGCTTAGATGAAGCATACGAAGCTCCGCAGTATGATCCAGATCCGCTGAGGACTTCTGTAGCCCCGCTTTTTGCAAGCATATCTGCTTTCTCGTTACCTTCAATGTTCTCATATCCAGGTATCTAGATCAAGTTAACCCAGTTTTCTTTCGTATACTACGAGAAGCTCTTATAGGCAACTCCATATAAAGTCTGGATGTTAACTCTGTCAAGTGAACAGCTTTTAAAGCAGCTTAACCATCGGAGCATATGTAAATGTTGTGGTTAACAAACCCACGTTTAGGATTCCTTTTTAGCCAGGTCTTAATAGCCACGATTTCAGCTTGAAATACGGTTGGGAATTTCCCCAATGAGACTGTTATCTCCGCTCTCTAGAGCCAATGGAGCCTGTAGAGCCGTCTGTATACCAGACGAGTCCTCCCGTTGTAAATAAATTAGTTCTCCTGTGTTAATCATGCCAGTTCTCCCTTTTTGGGAAGATCATCTTAAAGGGCTTCATGAACGAGTATTCTTGCAGCATGTTCTCAGAGTGTATGTAAAGGATTTTATCCTCCGACAAGACGCTCTTCATTGAATCATACAGATAAAAAAAGCGGCATTTCTATAACCTTCGCTCAGGCAAAGTCTGCATGCTTCCCCCGAGACCCCCTGCCTAATTAAAATGTTCAACGGTGGTATACCTAAGATGGATTTCGATGTCGCTTTTGGGGTTGTTCTTATTGATCCAGAATTGCAAGACAAAAGACCCTTCGTAGGTTCTCCATCTGTTTTCTAGAACTAATCAAACTGGTTCTCGGCACCTAGATCAATCAGGTATAAGTTATAATTGATCTAATGATTACCGTGTATAACCAGTAAACTACCTTGGATTTGAGTGCCCAGGTTTTTCCAACTTTGCCTCTACAAGCGCAAAAGTCTGCTTTTTGCCCTTCTTTACTACCGCATCAACATGTAGTTTACAGGCTGTTTTAGGGTCAAAAATGATTCCAACTAATAAAAATGAAAACCACGCGATGTTCCTCAGCAGAATTGAATATAGATTCCTTGGGGGTGGTACTGAAAACACCCTTTATGTCCAGAAACGCTGCTGGCTGTATTGTAGCCTAATCCATCAGAAAATATTTTTTTGGAATTACTTAATGGCGTCATTTTGATAAACATCGCAGCTCTCGTCCGAGATATACTGAAGGATTTACCATTTGATAGTAGGCTTTTCGCTAAGGATTTATTAGAGCAAGTGAAAGCTGCTAAAATGTGTCAA
>CAKNWW010347383.1:13109-23492 GCA_932074435.1 Andricus kollari | reverse complement strand
ATTAAGAATTTCAAGTTTTGTTTTATAATTGCCTAGCATGGAGTTCCGGGCAGGGACGGCTAACTTCTCGAAGTTTGCTTAGTAGTCAACAATTAGGATAAGATTTAAGATTTATTCTGTTATGAATGAGTCGAGATTATTATTATCAGAGCCTTGGTTGATTTTAGGATTATGAATCATTGAGATATGTCGAGACTCGAAGTGTAGTAAAATATTAACTGTTAAACCAGGCATACTGTATGATTTTTAATTGAATAAATTACTAGTACTATTTGTTTTAAATACAAGATTATTGTGTTGCTGATGTTTTAAACCCTCTTTATTTGCGAATCACGCTTAACTACCGAGTCTGCGCTGACCGTGTGAGAAGCCGGTACACTGCGTGCTTTGAGTTAAGTTTAATTTTCTCGTTTTCTTTGAGATTTCTAGATTTTTATTTAATTAGTTTTGAGATTTGGATTTTGAGAATTTAAGTGGCCTCGAACAGGCCTGGCGCTCAACAAAATTAATAAAGATGGAGAATATAGCTCTTTATGTAAAGTTTAGATTTTATAGGATTTCCAGGAAGCAGTGCCGAAAGTACGTGGTAATTTTTATTATTTAAGTATAATTAAATTTCAACATTTCTTGGGGCCCAACGTGCGGCTCACGCAAAAATAATTAGGGTTCTTTTAGGAAATATAGGATCTTAAAATTTATGAACTTTTTAGGTTTGCTTATGGTCTCACATGACTAATGGTTATAAAATCTTAACACAATTCTCGTACGCCAAAGTATCAGGACTTTGAATCCTATTAAGAATTCCAAATTTTATATAAAATATTAATACCATTTTTTTTAAGAAAAGATTTTGAAAGAAAGATCCCCGACCAGAATTTTGAATAAGTGAAATTCTGCGGATGTACCCAACTAACCTCCAAAATTGTTGATTTGGATTTCAAGTCCATTTCTTATCTCTTGAATATTAATTAACCATCTGCTACTGCGTCATCGCTATTGTCCGCTAGAGTCAAGCATAGATAACGTTTTTGTTTGCCAACCTTGATTAAGCTTGGGCAAAATGAGCGATCACAATAACACGTCTGATTCGTGGATTTACCCATTGAATCAAGAGGAGTTAATTTTGGAACTTGTAAATAGAGATTTACCGGTCGATGGAATTGTTCCCATCTTACGCGAAAGACTTCTTAGATTTGAACGCGCTTTTAGAGGGGTAGTAGAGTATGCCGATCCCATGTTAGAGCTACAGCAAACAAGTAGATTACGACTAGATGATTCACAAGACACTTGCTTATCAGACACCGAAAAGACAAAATACTAGGAAGAAACACTTAGAGGATTCGAATATCTTAAAATTCAGAGTAATCTTAGAGTAGACGGATCCACGGTTCGAGGTGAAAACACGAATACTCTAGAATCACTGAACGCTTAAGTCGCGAATAAACCCAGCAAAGAATCAAGTAAAAATATAGGGGCAATGATTGACCTCGGGGATAGTCCGGGAGGTCGGGTTCCTTGCTTAGATTTTCGAGGAGGTTCGATTAGCAAATCAACTAAACAATTTCCAAAAGCAGACTCGAGATCTAAAGTCTCTTCCAGATCAGGGTACGGTACTGAAAAGGATGAGTCGAATCACTACATTATTGAGCCTCGTGATGATGCTCTCAATTACAATAGGAACGATCGTACTCAAGAAAATTTATGCTCAGATACGCGAAGAATGGTTAACGATTCCCATCCTCTAATTAGTCAAGGTCGAGGTAATTCAAATGCGAGAAGGATTGGCAAAAGTTGAAACGTCGAGTATTCCGATGACGAATTTTTCGGAAATGAGCGAGGTAATGATAGAAGAGAGACTAGGCGTCACCTTAACGCCGATCCCTTGTCGAGACATCCGCGTACGCATGATTATTGAGGAACCGTCGAGAATAGGTATGATGACTATCATACAAATGTATCCTGAATATAATAATTGGTCCAGATTTGATGATTATGCTAAGAATCAACCATCGAGAAGAGGAGATATAGGCCAGCATAGGAATAATAATAGATTTTGTGGTGATAATTTGCGACATGGAGCTAACATGGACAGAGGTCCCTAATCCATTGTACTGCCCTTCTATCAAATCGTCCGCATGTGACGTTCGATCCCAATATAGACTATCCCACTGATAATTCAAGTTTTAGACAAAATCCCCGCATTCTCAAGCTTATTCTAGACGCGATCTCATTCCTCATAGCCCAGTCGCTATATATGACATCATGCGAAAGTGGAATTTGAAATTCTCAGGTGCAAGAGAAGAAGATGCCGAAAATTATGTCACTCGCCTCATTGAGGGTAGGTCAATTCGCCCAGTAAACGATACTGTATTGTTACGGTGACTATCTTCCTTTTTGTCAGGTATTACTTTGAACTGGTATAGAAGCATGCACTCAAAATTGGCATACTTTTGACTAATTTGCGTCCATTTTTCGCTCAAGGTTCGCTGATTCCGATTTTCAATTCGAGTTACGACAAGAAGTCCACCGAAGGACTCGAGGTGAGTGAGAATCGGTAACTGATTATCTCACCTGTATGCTGGCAATGTATGATAGACTCCTGATCGATCTCTTTTATCTGATCTAGCCTATCATGAAAATAGAGGCAAAAATCAAGATAGGCGGAGAGAAAGGGTCAATATTTTAGAAGAGCAACCCGAAACTACTGTTAATTGGGAACATGTGATCGAGAACTTTTTCTTATCGAAAGATCTAGACCCCAATGTCACCTCAAAAATTAAAGATAAACCTAAGACCCCCCCCCCAATGTAGAGATACGCCCCTTAGAGACCCCAGGTCCAATAAATCAAATCGTGTAAATATTTCGAACACTTTCCTACCCCAGAGCCCTCCTGAAAACGATACCAGTCAAGAAAATAACCCTCCAATACTATCTTGTTGGAACTGTAAGAAAACACGACTTCGTTTTTCCGATTGCCTAGAACCAAGAAAAAATTTCTTTTACCGTCGCGGTAAAAAGGATATTAAACGTCGCTGTTGTCCGAATTGTGCGGGAAACGAGACGGGGAGACGTTAATCGGGCCTGAAACACCTCCTACATTACTCATCAGGTCCGAAGTTGAAGTATTTTACCATAAAATAGATTTGAATCCCTTAGCTAATACCGACCAGAGTAATAAGGGAGACGCAGTAGACCGACGTGACAATTAGAACTTAAAAATTACAGTCTCAATATATACCCCATTCTAGCCAATAGAGAAGTCCTTACTCCTCAGGTTCATGAAACACATTCGAGTTTAGAATATCCGACTGATCTGAATTCCTTTCTAGACAAGGCTGAGCAACTGAGGTCAAGGTAACGAGTTAAATCCAGATAATAATACGAATAAATTTCCCCTCATTCCCATATTTAATTTATCTGAATTATCATATCATTCAACACCCTTATGCACACCCTGACCCCTAATGTTTGTGACCCTAAGGATTATGGGTAACCCACTTAAGGCTTTAGTAGACAACGGCGCTTCTCGTTCGTGCATGCGCCCTGAGGACATAAAAAATTGTTGAGAATTTGGGTCTAAGGATCGAGAAAAGTCACGGATTAGTAAAAAATGGAAAATAGTCAGGTCGAGTTGGTATCGCAAGAAGTTATCACCATAGTAGAGTTAGAAAATGAAGCGCGGAAAATGCGGATACGCATACTACCGTCCCTCCCAGTAGCATGCACCATAGGTTTAGACTTCCTAAAAATTTTCCGTATTCAAGTGGACTTCGAAGATAGAATGTGTTGGTATAAAGAAGACCCGGAAGAGTTGCCGGAAGATACTGGTAAACCGCGGTTGACTACACTGACGGAACACGTGATTGACGTAGGTAAACATAGCCCAATCAAACAGCGCCACTACTTGGTTTCACCCAAGGTTATGGAACATACCATCCACGAAGTCAATGCCATGTTCGTTGACGGTATCATAGAGCCCTCCAAAAGTGGTTGGTCATCCTCTGTTGTTATGGTAAAGAAACCCGATCAAAGTTATAGATTCTGTCGGGATTTCCGAAAACTCAATGAGGTGACGAAAAATGACGCTTATTCATTACCCCAAATCAACAGCAACCCAGATAAATTACGCCGAGCGAAATATATTTCTACCCTTGATCTCCATAAATGTTTGTTCCGAATTCCCTTAGAGTACAATAGCCCAGAAAAGACGACCTTTACAGTGCCAGGGCGTGGTTTATTTCAATGTTTACAGAATGCCTTTCGGGCTTATCAACGCGTCAGCTACTTTTCAGAGATTATTAGATCATCTTATCGGTCCAGAAATGGAACATTACGCTTTAGTATACTTGGACGATATAATAATTGTTACTGAAACTTTTGAGGAACATTTGAAATGCCTTTCAAATGTCCTTAAGAAAATAAAAGATGCCGGTTTCAAGATTAATCCAGCGAAATGTAAGTTTTGTTGTTCTCTGGTGCGATACCTCGGTTTCTTGGTGAACGAATATGGTCTCCAAGTAGACCCAGAGAAAGTTGCCCCTATTCTCGAGTATCCCATCCCTAAAAACATAAAAGATTTAAGAAGCTTTCTTGGTATGTCCTCATGGAATAGAAAGTTTATCCCTAATTATGCGACAGTAGCGGCTCCGTTGAATTTGCTTCTGAAAAAAGCAGCAACGTTGGATATGGTCAGGTGATCAGGTTATAGCCTTCGAACAAATTAGAGCTTCTCAAGCCCACGCCTTGTACTATCATGTCCAGACTTTAATGTTCCCTTCGAGCTTCAGACTGATGCAAGCAACACAGACCTGGGTGCTGTCGTGACTCAAACCATCGACGGTGTTGAGAACGTAGTTTCCTTTGCCAGTAGATCCCTCTCAGATGCTAAACGAAGTTATTCCACCACCGAAAAAGAATATCTCACTGTAATCTGGGCCATTTAAAAGCTTCGTGCCTATCTGGAAGGATATTATTTTATGGTGATGACAGACCACAGTAGCCTAAAATGGTTAGATTACCTCAAAAACCCCTCAGGTAGGTTCCCGGTAAGAAGGCTTGCATTCAAAGGTATTACAAATTTCAATATCTAGGAATGCCGTTTCTGTCCTCATTTTGCTTATATAGAGAGACCTTGTCCCATTTAATGTAATAAAGTCAATTTCAAGCAATTTCAAGTGTCATGATTTTGGAGTACAAAAGGTTATTTTATGAAGTTTAACGCTAGATTCAATCAGTTAACCCAGCTTCGGTTAAAGACCTATTCGGTCCTTTCCGGGGAGAGGGGAGTTGTGCCGTTGCAAAATTCTTGCAAATCACAAGCTGTAATTAATAAAATTTTATTTGAATTTTAGAGATTTTCCGTAAATTTATAGATTTAATTTTATAAGGTCGAAAATCGCAGCTGTGATACGGAAACTCCATGACGAGGGCTAGAATTAAGGTTTATAATTTTACGGATTTATTCTCTTTGTTTCATTTACTTTTTGTAACGATTCGGACTCATCGAGACATCGTGGGACATCGAGGGACTTCTTTCGACTTCGAGACTCAAATGGGACGCCCCTAGAGACTCTTAGAACATCTAGATTCGATCGACACACATTTCAAGCCGTTTGAATTCTCCCGCCTTTTCTATCTACTATCGTCTGCAAGTTACGAAAAATCTGGAACGATTCATCTACCTGGCGTAGAACCTTTTTGGAAACATAACGATGAGAAATTTCTTCGTCAATTCCCAACATGACTAGGGAATCTCAATGCACAATGCCCTTTTCACGTCGGCTGATACCAATTAGTACCGACCCAAATCCTGCTCTGATCAGCCAGGGTAATTTCGGGCTCCAAGAGGCCCTGGCATATAAACCCAGCACCCCGTCTCCGCAGCGGCCTTACCACCAATAATAACGGCGGGAAGAAGGAGGAGAAGGAACGCCTAGATCGAGTCCCTGACCCTCGCAACTACGCTCATTCTTCTGTGCCGACCACAGCCATGACGAGTCTAGTAGTATAATTTTGACATTTTCACGCGTTTGTAAATTTCTCATGGTCGAGTAGTTTCCTGAAGACCCATTCAAGACGTATTCAATGACCCCTCATCCCAAGGAAATTCATCAGCTACATTCCGGAATTCTACGGGTACGGCCAATTCTTAATAATTGAGAAAAAGGGAACTACGCTCGACATGTGGCCGCAATAGATCAATTTGATTCTCCAAATTTTGTATAGCTGTCAAGAAAATGGCGTTATACGTGGTCGAGGCGGAGACTCTCCAACTGGGCCTCCTTATTAATTTTTTAATATAATTAAGTGAAGTGGTTATAAAAATTATTATTGAAATGACTCCCCAATTGTGATATATATATTATGTGCAATCCGTTAACGGAGCCACTAGTGAAGTGTTACTTTATCATGTATGGCCTTTGAACTCTGATCCCGCCGAGCATTTCGAATAATTCTATTTGGTGATTTAATGAAGTCCAGAGCTGTGCTTTGTCCCGAAACCCAATTTTTAATCATGAGTTATTCCCTTTTCATGTGTTAACCTAAGAATGTATGATTTTATTAGACTGAGCCCCTAGTCGATTTTTGCACCAAATGTGCGTTAACGACAAAAAGATGTATCCCAATTTTGTTATATCAAAGACTCATAATTCGAATTCCTTAGAGATGTCATTCAGTCTAGGACTTTCCCGGTAAGAAGGCATGCATTCAAAGGTATTACAAATTTCAATACCTAGGAATGCCGTTTCTGTACTCATTTTTTTAATCCCCGATTAGGCAGCAAAAATATTTAGATTCCAATTCCTTTTAAAGTCGATCGGAGCTGTGAAACTTAACCTGAGATAAATTACAAACGGCATTTTCGTTTAACGCATCAGAAGGCGTATCAAAAGCATAAAATTTGCAAAATCTATTAGCGTTCTGCATAACAATTCATCACTTAATAAAAAAACTCTCGCTTTATGCAATTGAGGGTACGGATGCAATAATCGACGGTACGCTTGGCTTTATATGCCCTGCCTCCCATTCCAGATAAAATGACGCGAAAAATTATCTGAAACTCAAATTTAAAAAAAAAACACTCGAAAAAAATATGAGCATATAGAGCTCAATGAAGAGCACAATTTTTTTGTAGAAAATTTTTTTGTCTGATTTTAACTTTGTGAAAAATAAAATATAAATTGCAAATTTCGACGAACGGAATGTAATGCGTTTTTTAAAATAAACTCGCCGTAAGTTTTTTTCATTTCAACGAAATTACTTGAAACTTGAGCCCCAAGCATATTATACTCTGTCGATGCCTACCGAATTCGATTCGTGCATAAAAAAGTTAATTGTTTAACAATATATCGATGTTTGTCAATAACTATTTACTACCATGCTTTTTCACGTTTTGCGGAATAAAGTATCGAGGGAATTTTCGAGTTCAAACAACTTTCCGCGGAGAAGTTCTTCATAAGGGTCGAAAAAAGTTTTTTGGAAAGTTTCAGATTTTTTAAGCAAAAAATGAGCGAGCGAGCGTAGGATGAAGTGAGCGCGCAAGAAACTCGATCGTCTTCCGTCTGGGGCGTTAACGTTTGCGAGAGCAAAAAGAAGACACATGTCGAGAACGGGCAGGCAAACAAAGCTTAAAACTAGCGCATTATTTTTTAGTTTTAACTAATGTTTTTAAGTTTTGTACGATATCCTTTTTCTATGTTTTCTGAGCAAGAATAAATTAAAAACCCACAGTAATTGATGGTCTGAATCGAAAAACTCGCCCAGGGTTCGAGATCGGGTGAAAGTACTTTGTTCTATTTGCTGTTTTTTCAACGGTTCATTATTTTTAATAATAAGGATGAAAAACTGAAGAAAAAAAGCTTCCCCAAATTCAACTACTTTTTAAGAAATAAGTTATCGTAAGTTGGGCAAATATTATTGGAATTATTTAAAACTTTGATTTACGCACGAAATATATTCTAGTAATGCCTAAAAACTGAAGAAAAAACTGAAAATCGCCTATTTTTTTAATAATGTGTAATTGCAAATTGAGACAGATCGGTAATCCGTTTTTTCAGTTTCGCAGACAAAAAGTATCGAGGGAGCTTTAAAGTTGAATTTCCTCCACTTTTCAACGAATCGATTTGAAAAGTTCCAAAAAGCTCGGCAGTTTTTGTCGGCAAAACTGAAAACACGAGATTACCGATCTAACTCAATTTGTAATTGAATATTATTAAACAATAGGCGATTTACAGTTTTTTCTTCAGTTTGTAGGCATCAAATTTCGTATGTACATCCAAGTTTCAAACCATTCAAATAATATTTGCCTAACTTGCGATGATTTATTTCTCAAAAATTAATTGAATTTGGGGACAACATATTTTTCTCAGTTTTTCATGCTTGTTATTAAAAATACTCATCCGATGGGAAAACGGAAAATTGAAAACATTTCCTTCTCGTTATCCTGTACAAGTTTATATTTAAAAAAGATCAATTTTGTGACTTTAAAGATTCCGGTCCCTTGAGACGATTGCACACAAAAATCCAGGGTATAACCATTTTACAAACTGTTTTCAACTGCATTGTGTAATCGAATCAAAAGTGAATTATATACTTTGTCAAATTATGCTACACGCGGAAATTAAAAATATCGGAATCACGCTCTTTTAGGGAAACATATTATGCTGTATAGAAAATGGACAAATTAAGTATTCAACTTCAAAAAATTCATCTAATCAAAATCCCTAATTTTTGTATGTATTTGGATGTATAAACAGAAAAAACGAAAATGTAATCTTTACAGCGATTTTAGAGTAATCTTTACATGCAACAAAAATGAACTTCACGTGTTGAGATCTACCCACCACATGGGAAATGGTTACCATGTCAATTCTATTAAATCTTGTTTTTTTTTCGATGCGAAAAAATTCAATTTTAACTATTTGAAAATTACCCGAAACAAAAATTCACTTCTGTTTTTTTCTGTGTAACATATTTTAGATTGCACAATAAATAAAAGACAATTTTGATTTCTTGTTAAGTAAAAGAAAGTTCTGTTCTGTGAACGTGTATTGCACGGGCATTTTTCCCATAAAAAACAATAATATTGTGCGGGCTATTGCGAGAATGATTTGAAAGGACTTGTACAGGATAACGAGACAGAACTTTGTTCTATTTTGCGTTTTCCCATCGGATGAGTATTTTTAATAACAAACATGAAAAACCTGTGAATCGCCTATTGTTTAATAATATTCAATTACAAATTGAGTTAGATCGGTAATCTCGTTTTTTCAGTTATGCCGACAAAAAGTGCCGAGCTTTTTGGAAATTTTCAAATCGAGTCATTGAAAAGTGACGGAAATTCAGCTTTAAAGCTCTCTCGATATTTTTTGTCGGCGAAACTGAAAAAACGGATTACCGATCTGTCTCAATTTGGAATGAAATATTATTAAACAATAGGCGATTTTCAGTGTTTTCTTCAGTTTTTAGGCATCACTAGAATATATTTCGTGCGTAAATAAAAGTTTCAAGCAATTCCAATAATATTTGCCCAACTTACGATAACTTATTACTTAAAAACTAGTTGAATTTGGGGAAGTTATTTCTTCAGTTTTTCATCCTTATTATTAAAAATAATGAACCGTTGAAAAAATAGCAAATAGAACAAAGTTCCGTCTCGTCATTTTCTATAAGCCCATATTTGAAGAAAAAAATTAATTATATGACTTTTAAGATTTCCGTCCAACGACACGTTTGGACAATACTTTCACCCGATCTCGAACGCTGGGCCAGTTTCTCGATCCAGACCCTCAATTACTGTGGGGTTTTAATTTATCTTTGCTCAGAAAACACAAACAAAGGATATCGTACAAAACCTAAAAACATTAGTTAAAACTGAAAAAAATAATGCGCTAGTTTTAAGCTTTGTTTGCCTGCCCGTGCTCGACATGTGTCTGTTCTTTTTGCTCTCGCAAACGCTAACGCCCCAGACGGAAGACGATCGAGTTTCTTGCGCGCTCACTTCAACCTACGCTGGATCGCTCATTTTTCGCTTAAGAAATCTAAAACTTTCCAAAAAAACTTCTTTCGACCCTTATGAAGAACTTCTCCGCGGAAAGTTGTTTGAACTCGGAAATTCCCTCGAGATACTTTTTCCGCCAAACGTGAAAAAGCATGGTATTAAATAGTTATTGACAAATATCGACATATTGTTAAACAATTAATTTTCTTAATGACGAATGGAATTCCGTAGGCTTCGACAGAGTATAATATGCTTGGTATCTCAAATTTTAATTCATTTCGTTAAAACGAAAGAAAGTTACGGCGAGTTTATTTTAAAAAACGCATTAAATTCCGCTCGTCGAAATTTGCAGTTTATATTTTATTTTTCACAAAGTTAAAAT
>CAKNWW010347383.1:1860-13009 GCA_932074435.1 Andricus kollari | reverse complement strand
TAATGCGTTTTTTAAAATAAACGCATTAAATTCCGCTCGTCGAAATTTGCAGTTTATATTTTATTTTTCACAAAGTTAAAATCGGACAAAAAAATTTTCTGAGCAAAAATTATACTCTTTATTGAGCTCTATATGCTCATATTTTTTTCGAGTGGTTTTTTTGAATTTTGAGTTTCAGATAATTTTTAGGGTCATTTTAACTGGAATGGGAGGCAAGGAATATAAACCCAAACGTACCGTCGATTATTGCATCCGGACCCTCAATTGTGATCAATTAAAAGAATATAAACTCATGATAAAGAAATTTGAAAAATTAGTTTTCAGCACAGCTACCAGTGTAGCAATCAATCTTGACTACGTAAAATGAATAATACTGTGTTTTTAAATGCTTTTACCCTCATTATTATTCGAAAAACAATAAATAAGTACCATGAAATGTGCATGTGAAAAGGAATTAAAAATGTTCTATTTCATGGTTGATTTGGAGTATCCAAAAATTTTCAGAAAAATATATGTCGCCACTGGGTACAGAAAGGGATTCAATTTAAGGGGTTAGGGTCAGTCGCAAGACCAAAAAAAAAACTATTTTTTAAAGAATTTTGTTTGAAAACAGGTTTTATTACTTATTGACAAATTTTCTACAGTTCGAATAATACACATTACAAGAAGTTACAGTAATTTTTTAAGATAAAAATATTGATAAACAAGTAAGTTATAGTTAATCTGCCAGAGGGACAATAAAAAAAATGTGTTTTGCGGTGCGCATCGTAACTTATGACTGGATCATCTGAAACAAAAAAATACAACGGGATTATTTAAAAAACGATATTCGCTTGTACTTGAACGAAGAATTGAGTTAAAATTTCAGTTTTCAAGAAAATGGCGGATGTTTAAACACAAAATTTTTATTTTCATTGAAAAATGTTGTGTTTACACATCCGCGATTTTCTCAAAAATTAAAATTTCGACGTAATTCTTCATTCAAGTACAAGGGAATATCATTTTTTAACTAATCCCATTGTATTTTTTTGTTTCAGATGGTCCAGTCATGAGTTATGATGCGCACCGCAAAATACATTTTTTTTATTGGCCCTCTGGCAGATTAACTATAACTTGTTTGTTTATAGATATTTTTATCTTAAAAAATTACTGTATCTTTTTATAATGTGTATTATTCGAACTGTGGAAAATTTGTTAATAAGTAATAAAACCTGTTTTGAAAAAAAATTCTGAAAAAAATCGTCTTTTTTTGGTCTTGCGTCTTTTCGAATGCTTTTCAATGCAAGCCTTCTTACCGGGTTCCCCTTACCCCACCCCTTTTTATATTTGAGATTTACGGAAACTTTGAGCGTCGAGAATTGTATATAAATTCTGAGTGTGTTATTGGACTATGTTGAAATTATCACTTTCTTAATTGTGGATTGATTTTGTCAGATTAATTTGAGTCATGATTATTAAAAATTCGTTCGGCAAATTCTGAGTGTATTATTGACCTATGTTAAAGTTACGAATTTCATTGAGATAATTATGCCACGTCATTGTTACTTATTAGATTGAATTTAGATTCTGTAGGGTTAGGCGAGCTAGGGATAATTTCTCTAGAAACTGAAAATGTCAAGGCTTCGAACATTATGATGTGGATTATTGGGATTATTGTTGAGATTCAGAGGTCTAGATTATTTGATATTTTGTCGTGATCTTGAGTAAAGCCAGAAATTTGAGTTTGTCTATTACTAACCAATTAAATTAGGTTGTGACTAGACATGGGCCATTGCTAATTTAGTGAGGTTAGGATATAGTCAATTTTGAGGTTAGGTATTACTGATGGTTAGATTTCTGAAATTAACATGGTAAAATAATTTTTTTTTAATTTGATTTTTTTAAAGAATTTAAGTTTAAATCATCGCGGAAATTTGTGAATGATTATTTTGAGTTTTGTTCAAACATTTAAATTGAGTTGTCTGGAAGTGTGTTTAGCTCGGTCCTAGGTTAGCATTAAGAATTTTTAAGTTTTGTTTTGTTATTGCCTAGCATGGAGTTCCGGGCAGGGAAGCCTAACGTCTCGAAGTTAGCTTAGTATTCAAGAATGAGGTTAGGATTTAAGATTTATTCTGTTATGAATGACTCGAAATTATTATTATCAGAGCCTTGGTTGATTTTAGGGTTATGAAATGAATCATTGAGATATGAGCATGTAGTGCCGGGCAGGGAAGCATAACTTCTCGAAGTTAGCTTGGTATTCAAGAATTGGGTTAGGATTTAAGATTTATTGTGTTATGAATGAGTCGAAATTATTATTATTAGAGCCTTGGTTGATTTTAGGATTATGAATCATTGAGATATGTCGAGACTCGAAGTGTAGTGATACACTAACTGTTAAACCACGCCCTCACAGCAAGGGATATCAATGGGATATCCCATTTAGCTCCCACGATATCTCAGGCATATCCCAGGAGTTCCCAGGGACATCACGAATGATATCCTACGGGGCGGAAATCTCGATATCCTTGGAATGTCCCAAAGATATCTCAGAATATGCTGAGGATATCCCATTAATGTCCCAATTTTTGTAGTCCGGGATATCTCAAATTCCATAATTCGGGACATCGTAGGATATTCTTACGATGTCCCATATTTAAAATGCAGGATATGCCAAGGATGTCCCCAAGATATCCTAATCATATAATTTTTTATAATCCTGGAAATTCATATATTTACCATTTACAAATAATTTATATTCTCTGTGCTTTAAATAAACAAACTCGCATAATTATTTCATAAAACATATTTTCCTGGAGCTACAAATAATAATCGAAGATAGTATGTCAGTCTAGTTTTTTTCAACACTTGTGATTTGTTGTTGACCATATAGGTCGTTTGGCTCTATTTACAAAATTATTTCAAGTGTCACAATTTTGAGGTGATTACTTGTTTGTTCCGTGTTTCAATTTAGATAATATTGTATAGGTATGTGTATTTATTTTGCTTTTCTATATGCATATATTTCAATGAATTCATGCATGCAAGCTGAAGGTTTAAAAAGATCAGAAGTTTCGGCTTTTTCTACATTACAGGCAACTTAACCTCAAAAGTGCACAACATTTATAAATGTATAGTTTAACGAGTTTAATCGAGTTTACAATGGAAATCAAATAATTAGTAACAAAAGTAATGAACAGAAAGTTTTATTGAATAAAATCAAAAATAAAAGCAATTAGTTAAAACAGAAATAGTCATCGCTGAACAGTGGATGGAAGGTTTGCTTTTCAAATAGTATTATAATAAAAACTGAAATAGGTAATAATACAAAGTTAATGTAAAGCATGAACAAATAAATTAATTAAATGAACATTAAAAATTGTATCAAATTTTTCATGAGTTTTATCCATTGCTACAGAGATATCCGCGGATACCTATCTAACCTCCAGCGAGCTTTCATACATATTACACATCTATATTATGTATATCATTAAGCTATTTCCCTTTCGGCGAGCCTTTTGGGGTAAGCGTGACACTACTCGATTCGGGTAGTGTTTTTTAGGTGGATTTGTAGTAAATGGGATCACCACACCCACGACCGCCAACAGCAACGCAGTAGTATCAGACGGTCACCCATCCAAGTACTAACCGCGCCCAACACTGCTTAACTTCAGTGATCTAACGGGAACTGGTGCTTCCAGCGTGGTATATAAAAAATTTCCTAAAAGCAATAAAATTGGTGTTCTTATTATATTCCTTTTTATTTCTTGAATGGAAATCCACTATTAATATATTGGAATATCAACAGGATTTTTTTTTTAATATCGGGATATTCGTGGGAAATTTTACTATAGTATTGGGATATCCTGTGGACATCCCGTACGGGATATCGTCAGGATATCCTGTGAGGATATCTTCCTAGGGATATGCCAAGGATATCATTTTGTTGTGAAGGCGCTTACTATATGATTTTTAATTGAATAAATTACTAGTACCCTCTTTATTTGCGAAACACGCATTTTTATTTAATTCATTTTGAGATTTCGATTTTGAGAATTTAAGTGACCTCGAACAGGCCTGGCGCTCAACAAAATTAATAAAGATGGACAATATAGCTCGTTATGTAAAATTTAGATTTTATAGGATTTCCGGGAAGCAGTGCCGAAGGTATGTGGTAACTTTATTATTCAAGTAGAATTAAATTGCAACATTTCACGTTATACGTGCAAGGTTCGTCAGACCAAATAATGCGTTCTTTGTTTCCATACTCACGTTCGCTGTTTATATGTCACTCTTGCTTATTTAATTGTTTAAAACAATTTGTTAATGCCCTTTATTTTCTAATTTTATTTTTATTATAACAGTGAACGGGCAATTCTCTTCAGTACACAGGATTCTCAAAAATTATGATAATACTAAAATAGTAAAATTGTAAAATTGGCATAAAGACATCTCAAGTTCTAGTTCCAGATACAGGCTACAGAGCCATATTTTCAAATTAAATTAAACATGTCTACGGAATAAGGTTCCAAAGCGATTTGTAGAGGTATTAAAGAAGCCGAGAACAATACTGAGCGAAGTTTCTTCCCTACAGATTCACGTGAGCACAGAATTCAGTCCGTACTTAGTTCGATGTCAGGGTGACTCAAGCAATGTATAGTTACGGAGAGTCATTGTAGGTGCATATAATTTAATCTGTGCGAGAATGACAGAACAGTTAATTTTGTTATTAAGTAGATTAGACAGAAAGGATACGTCGGAAAATACCAATCTTGAGGCTATCTTCGGGATGTTTAACAACGTTCTTATTCCATCGTAGTTATGGTCTTGCCTATTCATTGTCATTCCCAATTGTCTGGCCGCAAATCGGAGAAAACAGTGTTGAGCACTTTCTAGTCTAATTTTATGGATCATATAAAATGGAGACGAGATAATCGATGCATGTTCAATATGCGGACGAACAAGAGTAAAATATAATGTCTTGAGCGCAGTGGGTTCTTTAACATTGAAAAACTTCTGATGACGAAGCCCAGAGATTGGAGAGTTTTATGTATAGCATTAGAAACTTGGTCATTATAGAAAAGCTCTTTGACAAAGACAAGCCCTAGGTCACGCACCAGCGCAGTGCCACCCTGGGTAGAGCCTGATCACCAATCATGTACTCATGTCTTATCGTTACTTTTTTTCCACGTAAAGGATATTATTGAGCTTTTTTTATTGTTTAGCTACAACTCATTTAAAGAGAATCAATCCTGTAATCGTTTAAGATCATTTTGCAGTTTAATGCAATTCAAAAGGCAGCGAATTACTCTAAACATTTTCAAGTCATCGGCATAGAGTAAAAAGGAACCGAATTTTAAGACGGCTACAACATCATTGACAAGAAAGACAAGAAGGAGCGGCACGAGAATCTTGCGGTACCCCAGAGAATGTATTCCCAAGGATATGAGCTTCGCCAGCAGAATGTTATGATCGACTGTATCAAAAGCCTTTGAGAATTCTTTATAAATCGTATCTACTTGGCAGCCGGATTCCACTGACTGTAATAAAAAGTGCGTAAAAGAACATAAATTAGTCATAGTCGACCTCTCCCGCAAAAAGCCATGCGGCTCATCAATAAAGGTGTTCGCTGAAGCTAAGTATTATTGATCGTAAATGATGCCCTCAAAAACTTTGGATAAAGTACTTAGTATAGTTATTGGTCGATAGTTTCTAGCGTCACTGCGATCTCCTGATTTGTGAACCGGAGTAACGGTACCTTTTTTCCACTCTTGAGGAAAAGAACCATTCGAGATTGGCATATTAAATATGAGATACATCGGAAGAACCAATAGTTTGTTCTTAATTTCATCCTGATTAATTCTTATACTAGGCAAATTGATTGTATCAGTTAACGGAAATTAGATGTCATTTGTGGACGGTAGACTTTAAACAAATTTAATGTGTTTAGCAAAAAGTTCAACCCTCCCATCACTTGTATCAGCCTGTTCGTTCCCAAGGAAGATGTTGTTGGGGAGACTTTTAGTACCATGCATCAGATCGACAAATTTCCAAAAAGATTTAGGATTTCCAAAAATTGAATTTTCGCTTCTAGTTATGAAATTAAGGTAACACGTATTAGACGTTGTTTTACATTGAGCCCTAAGTTGTGAACATCTCAGTTAGTCTGTCAAGCTACAGGTACAGAGACAGGTACGTATAAGAAATGTCAAGCGCAGCATCAACTTCAGTGTTGTCAAATAGGTTTTTCCAATCAACCTCGTATAGGAAGTTATTGGTCGCGCTACATTTCATCAGTGACACTAATTATACTCACAAGGAACCTAACGCAGGTGTCCGCCTCCGACTTTATTCTCCTTGATATATGTTGTTGTACTCAAAACAGTAAGCGGCACATATTTTTTCTGTTCTGTGGATATTCGGTTTAAAAGGGTGAAACCCACCCCCGCATATTTCACATGAAACAGAAATAAATGGAGTTTTGTTGTACAAATCTTGAAGTTTTTTTTAATGTTATCACATGAGAAACGTCTTTAGTCATGAAGTACAGGTATCGTACCTTTGAAGGACAGTACGAGATCCTCTTTTCCATTCAAGCGACGATGTCTTTACGATATCGTTACGACATCTTTACGATAATGTCACGACATCCTATGTCCATGTCGTTAAGGTGTCTTTACGATATCATAAAGACATCGTCAGATCGTACGACATCTTTACGATATCGTAAAGACACCTTAACGACATGGACATAGGATGTCGTAAAGTTTTCGTAAAGATGTCGAAACGATGTCGGAAAAACGTCGCCAAATTTTTTACCCACTGGGACGCGTGGCAAGCTCCTTCTTCAATGTTGTTATTTCTTCTACCTGGGCCTTTCTACGATCGAGAGATATCCAGATCGAACTTGAAAGGTTTTTGCTCACAGCACTTCTTTTTCCACCCATAATAAAAACTTGTTACAGAGAAAGGTGTTCACCTTAACTTCCAACTTTTATAAATCGATGTATTACATTGAAAGCATTGAAGTATATAAAAAGTTATAGACTGCGCTACGCCACACAGTAGCCGCGTCGCTTTGTCGTACAAGACCTCACGATTTATTTTATTTTTTCATTAACATTCCAGAAATCGGGGCGGCAATTCTGGCGGCGACCGCCGTTTGTTTTCTCTGACGAAAA
This sequence comes from Andricus kollari, assembly GCA_932074435.1. NCBI lineage: Eukaryota > Metazoa > Arthropoda > Insecta > Hymenoptera > Cynipidae > Andricus > Andricus kollari. The sequence continues at coordinate 5,849 of CAKNWW010347383.1, read as the reverse complement.
ATAACCTAAAATAGGACAAATTTTTCTTCGCGTCCTCGCGGTGTGTTGTACATTTTTTCCATCTTTGTGGACAGTTTTTAAGTGTTTTTAAGATTATAAATTGATATAGATTGATGTTTTTCGAAATTCGGAACAATGTAATACTATAACCAGTGGTTAAAAGGAAGTCGACGGGGAGAGAACAAAATAATTTCCGAATCTGATTTCAGACAGAAAAAAATCTTGAATTTCGACATACACAAAAAATACACATTTTTTATAGTTTAAAGATTCCTATAGAACTTCAAAATATATTTTTGCCTGTAATTTTTTATCAAGTCTTATTTTCAGCAATTGAAAATTCAATGCGATTGGTAAGAAAATTGATAAGCAAAACTTATAAAAACGCAGAATTGCACCGAAATCGAGCTGAATTAACTAGCTAACATCTTTTTAAGGTAAATTGTAGGTAATAATACATTTTAAATTATTATTGGAATCTTTAAACTATAAAAAATTTGCATTTTTTCGGGTATTTCAACATTCAAGATTTTTTTTTCTGTCACTTTCGGTTCGAATATTTTTAATTTATTACTTTTTGAGAATATTCTTTTTATATGGTAGAAGAAATCCTGTGCGCATTATTCCAGGGGAAAAAAGGTTAAGGGGCCATCTCAGACCATTAATTGTAATGGAATTACAAATTTTCTTATTCTAGGCCTGATAATATGTTAAAACAAATTTATTTTTGTTTTATCAATTTAGGGGTCATTTTTGCTTCGAACAAATTAAATAAACGTTTTCAAATGATTCCCGCAAGACGAAAGTGCTGCCATCAAATTGCCACTTCACGACTTCAAAATCCTACTACCGATTGGCCTGATTGGAAACTATTGAAACTTTGTAACACTCAATCGTTCCCAATCGTGCACACACGATTGAGAAACACGATTAGAAACAATTCAAATTTCTTTCTATCGTTCTGAATTGTTTTCAATTAATTATTTCTAGAAGGGTAACCACTAGGGGTCCCAAGATAATACTTCAAGAATATTTCAGGCATATTTATATTAAAAGTACATGTAGTTACAAACAATTCCAGACCTTTAAAAGTTAAATCGGTTATATAGAACCAAAGATAGCCATTTATCCTATATTTTGTACTTTTTTAAACGTTACAATTTTATTCATATGACACTCTTCTGGTATCAAATGAATATTTGCATTTAAAATGTTTCCAATCAGTTGTCGAAAGACATTATGTATTAATTCATGAGACAATAATCCAAAACTTTTTCAGAAACTTTTTTTTTTATTCATACGTTGATTTTTTTCAATAAATTATAAAAACTGTACAATCTCTACAGTCTATACTGTCTCATATCTAATATGCATATATGACAGTCAATGATACCAACTATCATAGAAAGAAAAAGCTACAAATAATTTTATTTGTATATGTTGGTAAAAGGCATGAACCAAGAGTTTGACGAATCGGAGAAGTCAATAAAAGAATAGTGAAAACAATTTAATTCCTTAAAAAATATTAATCTGTCAGCAGACAGCTTTTGAATTAACATTTCAAAAACACATTCTTCTATTCAAATAATAATGATTTTGTGAAAAATCTCGATTTTCTCATACTTCAAGTATACATATAATAAATAAACAAATGAAAATGCAAGAATCACTGTCCTAGGTTCTCTTGGAAATTTAGCGCCCTTCAATTAAAAACAAATTAATTGCGGATTGGGGCAAAATTGAAGGCTGTAGACCTTTTGAACGAAAACAATGCATTTTCTCCTATACCGCGGTGCATCTTACCATACTAGCGTGTGCACTTCAACATTTCTATTATTACTGCAAATATTATATCCGATTCTCATGAATCTTTTTTTCACTTTCTTGAAATTATATGAATAAACTATTTGTGCTAATTAAAATTGAATCACGCGATGCTTTCATAATTTCAGTTTTTTTAACCGGCTTGCATCTCATAACAATGAAAGAGTGATTCGTTTCGGGTAATTCGATGCGCTCCCGAGTCTCCACTCGCGCTCCGGGGAGTCTGTCACTAAAATGTTCCGGGGGTCGACCGACCAGGTCTCTAAAATACACGCTTAGCTAGTACTGAGAGACACTGCATTTTTTATATTGTTCTTTTCTTTTTGTTTATAACGTAAAATATGAACATTTTTTCAAAAAAGCGAGACTTAGCAGCAAAAGAGACCCATATGTAGATGTAGTATGCAAAAAATCAGACAAAAATATTCAACCGTGCGGCCGGAAACGGCCCATCCATTTTATAATGCTGATACGGCCCCTTAAGCAGTACTCCTTAAACGGTTATGGATGCGCTTGAAGTCCCCTTCAGCCCACGTTGTCGATAAGTATTATATTTTGTTAAAGTTTTTATCGTGGCAAGAACAACTATTGCAATTACTCCCTGACCCTCTAACGCAAAATTTCACGTAGAATCCGAATTTCAACAAGTTAAATGTTCATCTTCCGTTTTGAATGAGTTTTTCTTGCATGATACGGAGAGGATACGATGTGGATACTATAAGGATACGCTGTAGTGAATCCGTTTTAACACTCGAACTACAGTTCAGTTTTAAGAATCATTACTTAATTTATAATTACAGTAGCCCACTGCTGGAAGAATTGGGGATCATCCGACAAAAGGAAAGAAAAACAGGATTTTGTTATTTCAAATAATCAGTCAAGTTATCGATCAGAGTCAATTCGCTTTTGTGCGCCAACTTTTCCCGTTGTTCTTTTTTTACGCAAAAGGAATATTTACCTTTACTTTGGAGAAAGAGGAATACAGAACAAAAGAATTTTTTAACCACGCCCATGTTAGAAAATGAGAACGGGAGATTGAATTAAAAATTTTATTTAAGTTGTTCGTTGTTAATGGAATTTATTCAGACAAGATCCATCACTCTACTAGGCTTCGTACCGCAATTTTTACTCAGGGCCAATTTCCTGAAAGGAGAAAAGTAAATCCGTCGAGAAGCCGAATTTGTATAGACTAAGCTCTGTAGGAAGAGTACTTTTCGACACATCTCTATTAAATAATAAAAGTAATAGCGTCAAACTTAATATCAAAAATGTTCTCAGAATCCCAAGCAAAGAAGTCAAAGGTAAAGGTCCAGATAAAATCAAAAAGATATACACAGAGAGATAATAAACGCTTCAATACTATTTAACTCATAAGTTCGCTCAAAACTAGAATATGCATCAATAGCTTGGTCTCCAATATATATAAAGCACAAGGCAATTATAGAAAAGTGTCAAAAAACATTTTTGCAATGTATAGCCTATAAAGAGAATGGATACTATTTACCTCCGGGATCTGACTATGGTCAGTTAGTGCGCAGATTTAATGTATGGTATTTGGAAGATGGAAGAACTTTAGCATCTATACTATTTCTTTTCAAGATAATTCAATTTTATATTGATTGTCCATACTTACTTTCTATACTACCACACGGAAAACAAATTTAATTCAATTTTATAGAACTAGTCCTATAGTAGAGGATACGAAGGGTAGTTTAATAAAAGTTAAAATCTTCTTGGTTTTACATTGCATTGAACTATTCTTCGAAATGTGTTACAAAGTTTAATGAAATGTAAAGAATGAGGTGACGTAATCTCTTTTAGAAGGCAGGATGCGAAAAGCGTAGAAGAGTTCTAGAAAATCTAGAAGTTCAGCTAATATAGACCCTATATCGGAGAAGTCTCCAAACTATTGCGGATTCCATCCCAAAAGAACTGCGCCGGCTTGGCGACCAAAAATGAATCAAGCCAATTTGTGATACCCTGTTCTGATGTGAACCGTATTTCAGTGAGGGCGTTCTGCATCCACCGGAACAAATATTAGTCCGAAGAGGCAAGGTCTGGGCTATAAGGCGGGTGGGGTAAAAATTCCCATCCGTTGTTTTCCAAATAGTTCTTAACCGGAATAGCAACATGGGGCCGAGCGTTGTCATGATGAAAAATTATTG
>CAKNWW010347382.1:0-14099 GCA_932074435.1 Andricus kollari | reverse complement strand
TATTTATTAAGCGGTTTTCTTCTTACAGAAAGACCTGAAAATATTTTCTTCCTGGGATTGTAAACCCAATAATTTAAAAAGTGTTCGCTTTAACAAAAACATAATCCATCAGTTTTTAAAAACGCTCTAAAACTTTAGAACTTACAAATAAAGAAATTTATTTTAAAATAAAGAAGTATTTTCGTTGGAATAAAAACCTATTTTTTGAATGAAAGCCAAAGAATATTTATCTATGATTTAAAGAGGTCTTCTATGAACCGAAGAATCTTATTTCTAAGTGTGGGTTCATATTTTTTAAGCAGAAAACTTTTTAATTTATAAAATCTTTCAATTAAACGGCATTTAACTTAAAATTGTTAATTTGAAAAGTGTTTCCAGCTTCCATTTTATGAATCTCAACTGTTAAGCTTTCAAATAAGACATTTCTGAATTAAAAATGTTATAAGTTTTAATTTAACAAGTTTACAATTTTAAAGAGTTCGACTCTTTAAAGAGTTCGACATACCATTGCCATGGCAATGGTATGTTTAACATGTGTTGGCCCACCATATTATTTACTGTACTAGATTAAAAGCTATGTTACCATATGATAAAGTAATAAGAAGGGTTTTTAAAATTCACAAATCTTTCAAATTTTATAACGAGAAATTCAACTAATATTATGTATGTTTACAATGTTAGCTTATAAGAATTGAAAATTATAGACACATCTACGTTGTTTTTATTGCGTCTATGACATGGAAAATTGAATTAACGTGATGAGGTCTTACTTTTCCACAAAAAATAGAATAGTTGGATTTTCTTATTGGATACTAATTTAAATCAAAAGGCGAAAACCCGAGAAAAATGTTCAATTTGTTGAAAATAGAGGAAAAACTTATTTATTAAACTAATTGCTTTTATTGCAAAGCACTTTTATTCATCAATTTTCTACTATTCGTACTTGGATATACTTTTTGATTTCACAACTGAGACATTATTGAGATTAATCTCCTCTTACTTGAAGCATAAGTTATTTGAGTTTGCTTAGATGAAAAAAGTTAATTATGTGAACAAATTTCCCTGGAACCCTGACTTAAGGGATTTAGATATACTGCTTTTCTAGAAAGTTCGACAGCACCATTCGTGGATGAGGGGGTCCAAGGGACCGAGAGAGAAGTGTTGTGAGCACAGCCGAATTGCACAATTCCGCGGTTACAAAGCCCTGTTTACGTTCGGATCTACTACCGCGTCACAGAAGAAGACTCTGAGTTACTTCCTTGTCCGTGCCATGAGCCCATGCCCAAGACCGGCAGTATATCAAGTTAATAGATGGTAGATTACGTAGTATTTCACATTTCACATCCTACTTGTCCATGTATGAAATGTGGAATTAGGTGAATAATCCACTCCCAGTATATATACTAGAAGCTTCAGCATATTCATCAGTTATATTGTTGATAAAGTCCTCCATTATTCAGTTGCTTCTGTACTTTGAATAAATGAGAATACTTTATCCTCTGGTTGCCACCTTGGTGATCGTTATGAATTCTACTAGTAAATATATTTTTCAATGATTTGTCCAAACAATATTATAGATTTATCACAAAATTAAAATGCATCCGTTTTTATTGTTTTTTTGCAGAGTTCAGTTCACAGATGGACGATAATAATAATCATCGCTACCTATTTTCCAGTTATAACGCAGATCCCAATCAAAACCTACATCACAGTTATAACCTAGACCCCAATCAATATCAACATCCCAATCAATACCATGAGACCCATCAGATCCAACACCACGATGGTATTCCATATCCCAATTTTAACTTATTTGACAATGTTAACCCAATTCCCCATCATAACCCAGATTCCAATTTTAACGCGTTTCACAATGTTTACCCAATTCCCCATCATAACCCAGATCCCAATTTTATCCCATTTGACCATCCTCATCTAGATCCCCATCATAATCCATATACCCAGCATAAAGAATATCCCAATTCTCACCTACATTCTACTTCTGTCGGACAATCTTCTTCGCCAGCAATAGAAATACATGACACTGTTAGTGTACCGACTCCTACTTACAATATTGCTGAACTTGCCGCATATTTTTCTGCTCTCCCATCTCTTGCTGTCAAACTCCATCGTGACATACATTTCCATGTCAACCATTATCCTAAGACAGTGACAAAGTTTATGAATTCTGATAAATCAGCTACGGCTAGAGGGTTAAGATACATTTCCAAACCACTTCCTCCCGGCCTTTTTCAATTGAACGAAGCGGGAACACAATACATACCAGTAACACCATACGTATTAACGCGATTATTAGTGTCACTTCCCGACAAAATCTACCTTGGAATAATAGATAATGAATATGTGTATCATGCACTATATGCTATACACAATCATAAGCTCGAACAAGTTAAAAAACCGGCTGGACAACCTTATGTTGAACTAATGATCGAAGAAGAAACGGCCGAACTCCAGGACAAGCGACGATTTGAAGAACAGCAAAGAAACGTAGCATCGAGACGACCGGAATAATTTCCATCGTCAGACAAAAATATTTGAAACCACTTTTTATGTATGTATTTTATGTATGTATATTATATATTAATCTGGAAAACTGTATCCTTAGATTCTGTTATGTAATATCTTCACACGAGAGGAAATAAATTGAAATGAAAAAAATGCAATAAAAACTATCCACAATAGCCCACTTTCTATTTATTTTCACCTCTTATGTGAAGATGCGTACGATGATGTTCACATCAATTTAAATTAAGTAACTGAGCCTAGAGTACTACCACTTTCTTTCCTAATCTTCTTAACCCACTTGCAAAATAATTTCTAATTTAATTCACAATCATTTTGCATTTTTTTTTGTCTTCCACTTTGATTTTTCCTTTGTTTTCTTTGACTGGTACTTCTGATTTTCTGTTCTTATCCTTAAAATTAGTTTTCTAGTCTGATCGTCTGCTCACTGCTAATTATTTTATCATTCCACAAATGTAAAGAGTAGCCAATTTGCATCCCCAAACTGCTCTCTCTCTCTCTCTCTCTCTTTCTTCCTGTTTCTATATTTAAAAAGTTAAAATGACTTTCCTCATTCGTCTTATGTACAAAAAAATCTTTAGCTACAAGAAATTACATTTGTTTGATAATAATTTTTATGCATTTTATAATAAAGATTTTTTTCACTTATTAGTAGTATTAGAATTAGTTTCCCTAGACCATTAGACCAAGAGTGGGAAAGAAATATTTCTGTATGCACTAATACCTGCCCGTTTCTGAAAAGTGAACCAAAATTTTGCCACCCTCTGCTCTAAAGTGCGCATGCGCAATTCTACTACCGGTTTGGAAAATAACTATATATGAAAATGCGCATGCGCCAATATTATTCTAATACCGCCAATTACAATGTGGTCCTTTGTTCATCAATTAGAAACATGGAAAATTAATTTTAGGAACTTCATATTCTTATAGAACTGTCTACTTTCAGGACTTGTTACATAATACTGAGTGCGCAAACATAGATATAAGTTAATTGATACACTTTGCTATAAATCGAAACAAATACTTATTTCAGCTCACCCTGACACTGAAGGCAGTTAAGGATATCCTTGATTCATAAATAGAAACTGACCTGCAACATAAAAACATTATACATTAAAAAACGTTTATAACCTTTAAACTAAAAATGGAAGACAATATTAGCCTTTGTAGCGCAGAATGCTCCCCAAAGGGAAAATGTCACATTAAGTTTATTCAAGTATGTTACATATTCCATTGGGGTGACTTATTTTCAAAGATTTAATTTTCTTCACGCTGCCCCCAGTTTGGTTCCATTATATGTAGAAATAATTTCTGCAAGAGTTGAGCTTGATCGGACTTAATCTTCCAAAAAATCGTTTAGTGTCGGCAGAAACGAATCGCTCAATTCCATGTTTAATCATTTTTGGGATTTCATCGATTTGAGCTTGTACTCGCTTCACATTCTCATTTAATGATTCTGTTTCGCGATTCAAAGCATTGACCATTTTGATTTTTGATTCAGATGACAATTTCGGATCAAAGAAAGCTAATGCGACAGTTTCAGAGCTTACATACCATAAATGATTCATTAGCATTTTCAATGCAACACGAGAGATACCGGGATCGACAGCTTGATATTCGTTAAGTTTTGACAAAACCCAGAATTCCAAATAAGGTTCTCTTAAGCAGCAGAAAGCGCACGAAACCATGCTTCAACGTACGGACTAACAATAAAAATATCACATATCGCATTCTCTTCTTCTGGAGCTAATACAAATTCACGACGAAAGAGAAAGATTTTCAAGCAATAAATAGCATCTGCCATCCACCTCGCATGATGGATGGCCCCCGGAATACGGAAAAATAGTCCACGAGGTGGTACTTCGCCAAGGAAAATTATTACTAATTCCAAAAATTCCATATAATCCTCTCAAGGCTGCTGTTTCTTCAAAGTATTTTTAACAAAGTCAAGGATTCGAGATACGTCGCCCTGATTAGAGTGTCCTTCGTTTTCAATCCCTGATCGAAAATTATGAGCATTTATTCCAGACCAAGCCTTTTGAAACTTTTTAAAGATCAATACAGTCGGACCTGTAGTCACAATATTATAGGCTTATAACAAAATTAAAATTCATTCGTTTTTATTTCTTCTTGCAGAGTTCAGTTCACAGATGGACGATAATTATAATTATCATCACCCATCTTCCAGTTATAACGCAAATCCCAATCAAAACGTACATCACATTTATAACCTAGACCCCAATCAATACCAAGATCCCAATTTTAACCAATTTCACAATGTGAACTCAAATCCCCATCATAACCGAGACCCCGATTTTAACTCATTTTACAATCATCACCTAAATCCCCATCAAGACCCGAATGCCCATCATAACCAAGAACCCAATTCTCACGTACATACTACTCCTGTCGGATAATCTTCTGGCGCGTACGTACAATATTGTTCATCTTGCCCAATATTTTGCTGATTTCCTCACTCTTATTGTTCGACACCATAGTGGCCATCATTTTCATGTCGGAAGTTATCCTAGCGTCGTAAAACCCTTTAGACCTCGTGATAAAGAGGGTACGACTTTCGGGTCAAGATATACTTTTATCGAATGTCCTCCAGGCTATTTTCGACTGAACAATGCGGGCACAGAATTCATACCAGTAGCAATAAACGTGAGGACTCGTGTAGCAGTATCAGTTCCCGATAAATGCATCCTTGGAATATTAGCTACTGCATTTGTGCATTTTGGACTATATGCTAGACATAATGGACGTCGCGAACTAGTAACAAAATCGGCTGGAAAACCTTATGCTGAACTTTTGATCGCATTAGAAATTGAAGAATTGCCGGACAAACGAGAATTTGAACCACACAGAAGAAGCACAGTATCCATCCCAGTGGAATAATTTCCATCCTCAGACAATCTCTTATGTCAAGTGGCGTGCGATGATGTTCAGATCAATTTAAGTTAAGTAACAGTTGAAAATTCAACATTTTCAAATTGAACTTGGGCACGAATTTCATATTATGATACTATGAATATAGTTTTGAATAGGAGTAGGGGAAACCTCCCTACAGTGGATAATGCAACCTACAGTGGATAATCATTAATTAAAAATACTAATATATGTAAAATAATGAATTTAATTTAATTATTAGTTACGAGACTATACGAGTTAATAAATTAAAATTTAATTTAATTATTTTCCTTTTATTTGTGTTCTTAATTAATGATTGTCCACTGTAGGTTGCATTATCCACTGTAGGGAGGTTTCCCCTACTTTTTCCTCACCGTTATCTCTGCCGACGCTACAACCATTGAAATCTCTACTGTCTCTATAAAATTCTCAATTTCAAGTAATACTACCACTTCGTTTCCTAAACTTCTTAATCCATTTGCAAAACAATGTCTAATTTCATTCAAAATCATTTTGCATTTTTTTATCTTTCACTTTGATTTTGTTTTTGCTTTCTCTGACTGGTACTTTTGATTTTCTGTTCTCATCCTTATAACCATTTATAGTCTAAGCTGCTCCTTATGGCGAATGATTTCATCATTCCACCAAGCATTCCCAAGTTATTCTTGCTACAACCGCAGTACCATATGCTTTAGAAGCATTCTCGAAGTTAATATCCCGTACCATTGTTTCCCTGCTAGATGTAAAGAGTAGCCAATTTGCATCCAATTTATTATTCGGTCATAACTAACAAGCCAAAGCCAAATTATTATATTATTTAATTATTATATCGAGCCTTTCTTTGAGCCGCGTTGTTAGTACATTTCTCGCCATACAAGTACGATTATTCGAACAATTCTGTCATTTAGGATAGCTGGGAAGCTCTTATACAGCATGTTCAGACAAGTTATTGGCCTGTAGTTCTTAGGGTCAGCTAAGTTGACCGTCTTCGGTAGAAGCACTGTGCGTCCTTCCATCAACCACTCCGGCATAGGTTTTTCTGCATTTAGATATGAGGTGGAAATTCGGGTCCGATGCTGGTGGGTCGAAGGAAACTTCTTCGAAAAAATGTCTTTAAACCATTTGGTCCCGAAGTGTAATAGTTCTGCATGCCTCTTAATACTTTTGTCACCTCCTCGGTAGTGATAGGTGAGCATTCCTCCTCAGGTGTTATGATGGCACTGCACAGCTCCTTGAAGCTATTTATGGTCGTTGAGTCTGGTGTTAGTGGATGCTGGACTTTGGAGACCTCTCTAAAATACCTCGACCTCCTCTGGTTCGGGCGGGTGTTCGATAGTAACTGGAGGGTCTTGGAAGAGTCGGGATGAGTAAATGAAAAAGTTTCGTTTTCTCTAAACCAACTCTCCCTGCCCTCCCTCTAAACTGCTCCTAGTGTCAGATAGTACCCGTGTTCCGTCAGCAATATGCAAAGTTCTCGCGTGATCTTTGGGCTTGAGCGAAGCCTGGATTTTGATGTTTCTCCTGATCCTAAAGCATTGTTCTTCCTATATTGGATGCCTGCCCGCAATTGGTATCAGCGCGCAGTCGCGCAATGTAACCTTCTCATTAGGGGCCTTACTGTCATCATAATACTCCAGCGAGTCGTCCTTGAGTCGACCGGTCCACTCAAAAATATTGAGAATCTGTTGTCCGACCCATTTTCGGAAGCCCTGCGCGTTCTATTGCATTAAACCTCACTTTGTACAAGTTTATTTGGTGTTACCATTGTTATTCCCTCGAGCAGCTAGGGCAAGGGGTTCCACCATCCTTGTAGAGCTCAGCATGCAAGGATGAGACTGCATACTCTTAGCGGTCGCCCGGTATCTCAGAGTAGTAATGATTAGAATACTTCGTGGAATATATTCGTGAACGAATTCTCGACTTCGGCCGAGGGAAAAGGAAGAGATACTTTCCTGAAAATGGTCAGAAATCACGAGATGATTGGCAAAGGAGTTTTCCTCTAAAACGCCAGCATCTACTACTTCAAATGAAAGAATTATTTAATTTTATTGGCAATGAAAAAAGTCCATGAACCCGGAAAAACTTGAAATTTTGTTTACATAAGGACGGTAAAAATTATCGTTTTGAAATGTACGTGTAAAAAGATATTAATTCCGTGAAGGAAGAAGATTGACAAATTTAAAACTGTGAACTTACATAGCTTGGCAGTACAAGCTCAGCCACCGCCGTGTCGGTATCGCGCTCTCTTTGTGTGTAAATTCTTCATTTGGATTATAATAAAGTTGATCACGATTTAAGTGGTTGTCTTATCTGACTTCAACCTTCCCAGTTATTTTAACAAGTTAGGGGCCTAGAGGTGCGCGAGTTGAAAGATAAGAGAGTTTAGCAAGAAAGTGTGCAAATGCAGGCAGTTTTGATAAAGGCTGACTTATGGGAATACGTAAGTGGTGATAGTGTGAGACCTGAAAGAGGGAAAAGTGCATAAGCTATCTCCACGGAACGAGCTTAAATAAGGAGCGATCAAAAAGCTAAATCGGACATTATCCTGTCGATTTCTACGAGTGAAATTAAAAAAGTAAAGAAGTGTACGACGTCGAGGGAAATTTGTTTAAGATTGGAAGAATTTTACCAGTCTAAAGGGCCGGCAAGAAAGGTCACGTTGCTGAAAAGACTCACGCTACATAAAACGGCGGAGGGAAACAATGTCCCTGAGCATCTGAACGATTTCTTCGATACCGTGGAGAAATTAGCATACATGCAAACTGCGATCAACCCGGATTTATTGACTGTAATTCTCCTATATAGCCTCCCTAGTAAGTAAGATCAGTCGATTCAGTTAGAAAATGGACGGGAATAAACTAATAGAGAATTCGACTCTTGCCTGAAGAATCGAGGAATAGTGCGAATATTGGCAGTGCCACATATTCCGGAACAAAATGGCACTGCCAAGAGAAAAAACAGGACCCTTCTAGACGCTATCAGATGTTTTTTTATGGAAGCCAATCTCCCTAATTCGTTTTAGGCCGAAGCAATCAACACGGCTAATTATATAAGAAATCTATTTTTTTCTAAAAGCCTAAATGGAAAAACGCCTTACGAATTATGGGAAGGGGAAGTACCAGATGTGTCAAATTTGAGAGTGTTTGGCAGCAACGATTACTATCTGGACAGGGATCCTGAAAGAGGAAAGTTAGATCAACGGGGTCGAGAGGGAATCTTTTTTGGGTACTCCGATGAATCCAAGACGTTCCGGATTTGGTCGAACAAAAAGAGGAAAGTGATTATAAGTCGTGACGTAAAATTCGCGGAAGATTTGGGTAGTAACCAGAAGACAGCGGCTGAAACTGAAATAAACTTTTCACCCCGAGATCACAAACCAGAGGAAGATCGTCGTTTTGTTGACATTATAAACAACTTGTCACCAGAAGAAGAAGAAATGGAGCAGAACGAGGATCAACAAGAAGACTTCCGAGATTTCGATCATCGGAACATTTCACAGCCAGAACCGGAAGGTGAACGTAACCTACTCGACAACAAAACCAGAATCGACAGTGACGTCAAAAACGTTACGATAGAAGAGGTACCCATCAATAAAACAAGAAGAAAACCAGGACGACCAAAAGGGAGCCGATCTAATACCGGTTTGGAAAAGAAGAACCCTCGTATCGGTATTAGAACAGGATAACGGAGCAATACTCTACAGGAAAGTAATATACCTCCAGTTCCAGAAGAAGACGAAACGATTAAAGATGAAAAGTACATCTTCATGTCTGAAATATCGATAAAGAAAACGATGACAGGATGATACGCTCAGGAATTGCGTAACGCTATTGCAGCGGAGATGAAGACCATCATCAAAAACGGGACATGGATTTTGATAGATCGTCCGAACCAAGCGAAGGTCATCGGCAGTCGTATGATTCTCCGGAATAAGCTAAACCCGGATGGTGATTAGACAATTTGATATAGCATCCGCTTACCTTAATGGAGATTTGTAGTGGAATTTTCAAGCCAACAATAGGAAATTTCTACAAAACAGTATAGTTTTCAACCCGGAAATATAAATTTTCAAAACAAAAAAGAAAAGAATATTTTGAAAACTATTTTTACTTCAAACCAAGTGGCTGATGTTTCAGCAAGACCATATTATTCATTGTACTTAAATAAAAAGTGCCTTACCATAGGTTAAAGTAATGAGAAAGGTTTTAAGAATTCACAAATCTTTACAATTTTACAACAAGAAATTGAACTAATGTTCTGTATGTTTAAAACGTTAGCTTATAAAAACTGACAATTATAGACACATCTACGTTGTTTCTGTTACGTATATGACATAAAAAATTACGTTAACGTGATGAGGTCTTACGTTTAGTCGGCGAAACCTAAAAAACTACCATCATTTTATTACTACAACCTTGGTCGAAAACCATAACATCAACTTAAAATCATGAATCTTTAACTAAAATGACGAATATTCAGCAAAAGCAATACATTTTCAAGAAAGGAGTTCAGCATTAAACCGAGGCGTTGCATTTTTAACAAACAAGTTTATTTTTTAACCAAGAAGATTAATTTTCTGCAGAAAAAGTTGAGCCAAGGCTGCAGTTTTGGACAAAAGACTCTGAAAATCATAAGTCTTCCACTAAATAGTTGATACTATTCTTTTTGGATACTAATAATTCAAATCAAAAGGCGAAAACCCGAGAAAAATGGTTAATTTCTTGAAAATAGAGGAAAAAATAATTGTTAAACTAATGCATAGAACTAATGGCTTTTATTAAAAAAACACTTTCATTTACCAATTTTATACTATTCTGTACATGGCTTTACTTTTTGATTTCACAACTGAGACATTATTCATATCAATCTCCTCTTACTCTAAACATAAGTTATTTGCGCAATTCCGTGGTTACAAAGCCCTGTTTACATTCGGATTTACTGAAGTGTCGAAGAAGAAGACCCCGAGTTACCTCCATAGTCGTGCCATGGGATTATGCCCGAGACCAGCAGTATATCAAGTTTATAGATGGTAGATCACGTATGATTTCACATTAAACTTCCTACCTGTCCATTCATGAAATGTGGAATTAGTTGAATAATCCACTCCCAGTATATATTCTAGAAGCTTCAGCATATTTATCAGTTATATTGTTGATAAAGTTTTGCATTATTAAGTTGTTTCTGCGTTTTGCAAAAATGAAGATTCTTTATCTTCTGGTCGCCACCTTGGTGATAATTCTTAATTTTACTGGTAAATATATTTTTTTAAGAATTGTCCAAACAATATTATAGGTTAATACAAAATACAAATTCATCCGTTTTTATTTCTTTTTGCAGAGTTCAGTTCACAGATGGACGATGATCATAATTATCATTACTCATGTTCCAGTTTTAACGCAAATCCCCATCATAACTCAGATCCTAATTTTAACCCATTTCACAATCCTCACTTTGATCCCAATTTAAACCCGTTTCACAATCCTCACCTAGATCCCAATTTAAACCCCTTTCACAATCCTCACCTAGACCCCAATTTAAACCCCTTTCACAATCCTCACCTTGATCACAATTTCAACCCACCTCACAATCCTAGCCTAGATCACGTCTCTAACCGACCTCACAATCTTCACCTAGGTCCCGGTCATAACCCAAATCTCCATCATATCCCAAATCCCAGTGATAACTCAGATTCTCCTTCTGTTGGACGATCTCCTCAGCCAGAAGTACGAATATATAGCACTTTTGCCGTACCGACTCCAAATTACAATATTGATGAACTTGCCCAAAGATTTGCTGATTACGTACCTCTTATTGTCCTACCCCATAATTACCATCAGGTTCATGGCGGAAGATATCCCAGCATCGTAACACCTTTGAGACCTCGTGATCAACGTGCTATGCATTTTGGGGTAAGATTAACTTACATGAAATTCCCTCCCGGCTATTTTCGACTGAACGATGTCTGCACAGAATACATACCAGTACCAATACACAGAAAGACTCGTGTATTATTATCAGTTCCTGATAAACGCATCCTTGGAATACTAATTTATCCTTCAAATCTGTATTTTGGACTATATGCTATAAATGATGGCCGTCTCGAACGAGTTACGATACCACATAACGGTGTTTTTCCTGAACTAATGACCGCGCTAGAAATTGGCGAATTGCATGACCAGCGACAATTTGAGATAATTCAATGAGACATAGTTACCGAAGTGTAATAATTTCTATTCTCAGACAAAAATATTTGAAACCACTTTTCGTGTATGTATAATCATATATTAATCTGGCAAATTGTATCCTTAGATTCTTTTATGTAATATCTTGACACGAGAAGAGATAAACGGAAATGGAAAGAATTCAATAAAAAACTATGCACAATAGCCCACTTTCTATTTATTTTCATCTCTTATGTTGAGTACTTTTTCCCGACGTTATCTCTGCCGACACTGTAGCAATCGAAATCTCTACTTTCTCTATAATATTTAGACTCTTGAATTTGGTTTGATTTCAAATTAAAATTAAAATTGATTTACTTAGGTATTCCTAATTCCGACTTAGTCTGTACAACTTCTTCCTTTCCTAATATTCTTAACCCATTTGAAAAATAATTTCTAATTTCCTTCAGAATCATTTTGCATTCTTTATCTTCCACTTTGATTTTGTCTTTGTTTTCTTTGACTGGTACTTTCGATTTTCTGTTCTTATCCTAATAATCATTTTTCAGTCGAATGGTCCCCACATTGCTGATGATTTCATCATTCCGCCAAGCGTCCCCAAGTTACACTTGCCACAACCGCAGTACCAAAAGTTTATTAAAAAATATGATCTCAAAAAAAGCTCCGCACTGATCCGCTGTGATTCCTATTAAATAACAAAGACAACGAGGTGGTGATGAAAAAATGTAAAAGTTTAGCTGCGCCTAACTTCGATTTTCGTTTTAAACACGTTTACGAGACAGGTGTACGCGCATGGTGATTAGGCACAGTAGGAGCTCAGAATCGAAAAAAATAAAATCGTTGTTCAATTTGTTTACATTTGGTGCGCCCTTTTGTGGCGGCCATTTTTTCCGACAATTTTGACCTCAAATTCGAATTCCTTGACCCCAAAAACCACCTGACGACTACTGTTCAGAAACTTAACGTCAGTTTTTCCAAACTTGGGCCGCCATTTTGTGAAGGCCATTTTTTTAAAAATAATTTTGACCTCAAATTCGAATTTCTTGGCAGCGAGAACATAAGGATACTGAGATTCAAGAAAAACGAAAAAGTTAATTTACACCCAAACAGTTGAATTTCCATGAAAAGTTTAAGAATTAATATTTCAAGCAAAATATATTTAAATTTTTTATCAAAAACAGTTCAGTTCAACCACAAAAGACGAATTTGCAACATAATAGTTGAATCCTAAAACCAAGACTGAATTATTATCAATCAAGAAGTTGGGTTGTTACGCAAAAATTTTAAATTTTCAACCAACAAGATTAATTTTCTACCAAAAATAACGAATTTTTAACCAAATAGTTGAATTTTCAACCAAAAATTTTATTTTTTAATCAGGAAGACGACCCATTTAAATCGCGCGTCTCGCAAGTTTGAGCGGGCCTAGACCAGCTGAAAATTCCTGCACAGGAATCTCGGAGGATCCTGCACAGGTTCCTATACACGAACTTGCACAAGAACTTATACAGGTAATTTCGACGTTTCCTGCGTAGGTATTTGGCAAATGAAACTGTACATGATCCTGCAACTGAACCTGCAAACAAGCTAAGCTTTGAATGATCCTGTACAGGTTCCTTCACAAAATGAATTGAGACACACGTTCCTGTAGACGAACTTGCACAAGAACCTATACAGATAACATCAACGGTTCCTGCGTAGGTATTTGACGAAGGAAACTGTACATCATCCTGCAAAGGAACCCGTATACAAGCTAACCTTTGAATGATCCAGTACAGGTTCCTTCACAGAGTGAATTGAGATACGGGTCCATGAAGAGGAAATGGTTCAGGAACCTATACAGGTAATTTCAAGGGTCCCTGCGTAGGTATTTGGCGAAGGAAACTGTACAGATACGGGTTCATGAATAGGAGCTTGTTCAGGATCCTAAACATGAACCTGTATAGGAACTAATCCGCGAAAGTTCGCTAGTGGCTTTGCGCTCTCGATAGTGATTTGGATCTTCAAGGCAACAAAAGGAAGCCAAGTTTATAGCTCTAAGCGACATGAGTTTTCGAGATGACCTACTATAAAGGGCGCTGTAGGTGTTTCTGTACAAGAACCCGAGCCTCAATTAACTTTGCAAAGAAACCTGTACAGGATCATTCAAAGGTTCCTTTCTTGACTCAGGTTTTTTTGCAGGATATTGTACAGGTTCCATCGCCAAATTTCTGCACAGGAACCATCAAGATTATCTTTACAGGTTCTAATGCAGGTTCGTGTACAGGATCATGTGCAGAATCCTCCGAGGTTCCTGTACAGGACGTTTCAGCTTCAAGGGCGCGCGTCTGTGGAATCTGGCGCTTCGCGCTCGATGCTGATGCTCATTTAAGGCAAAAAAGGAAAAAATTTTGTTGATAAACATTTCATTGCAACTTATGTCATTATTGAATCAATTTAATTTGTTTATTATACCTACAGGTT